>JABAJS010007659.1:0-50620 GCA_018221635.1 Tephrocybe sp. 10521TJB
TACCTATCTTACCTTGCACATAGTCACGATCTCCACAGCTCCATTTTTTCTGGAAGTCAATGAGTACCACGCTTGCACACAGGAAAAAGATCTGTATATGCCTCGGGCCATAAGATATATCAAGAGAACTCGAGTTCAGGCCTCAGGCCCCAGGTATAGAAGCATAGACATGCCGTGGTTTCGTGATAAAAGTCAGAGTTGAGTCAGAATTAAGATGTTGAACGCCAACATGGTTGGGCGAATAAATTCTGAATCAGAGTAAATGGCAAAAATCTCAAGCTGTGGTCTGTAACATTATATGAGAGGACAAGGTGCGAGAATAAATGTAGCGTTTAACTTGAAGTTGGCGGATCTGAATACTGCCGGTCTTTGCCGACAACTTGAACGGAGGTGACTCTCTTCCTTTCTTGTACCATCCTCAAATCAGTGAATACCTTCTTCCATAGAAACCTGGCCTTCAGTCGCGCCCTTGGAATCTAACATCTGTGTTGTTGACGATTCAAAAGAAAACCAAAACAAAGACCATTTGATACTATCTATATCCCTATACCCGGCGTGATGGAACTTCCTGAAAAGTGCATAATGCCCACATTCTATGTGCGACAGAGGACAGGCCCAAAAGTGCTCTTGACAAGTTGTAGCCTTCATGATGTCGAACGTCGAAGCGGATCTCACCGAATACCTACTGTCATAAAAGCTTGTAAAGGTGCAGAGGTGCGGTGTAAGAAGGGATTACCGTTCTGTCACGAATGGCTAATGAACTATACTTCCATCCTCCATTCAAGGTGAAAGCTCAACTGACGAACACATGAACTTCTCGTATCAACGTTGCGAGACTCCTGATACAGGCCTGCCGTTCGTTGTATTTGCCTGTGCTCGCACAATTGTTGCTTACCCTACTTCGCACTATCAGATATACAACACTGTTATCCGAAGTACTGATCTATGGTGATGGATTCTATCGCTCATTAAACATCAACATGTTCACAATCATTACTATGTCGGCGGGCTCATCGTCGGTACTAGCCTATCACTCCACTGCTTCAAGAAACTTCGAGCCTTATTATATGGCATTCATTGAGAGGCTTAGCCAGGTTACACAAGGTATTGTATCTCAGCTCAAATCAAATGTAGAATGACGCGATGGCCCGTGTTGTCATCCCCTTTTTTGAACTGCTTCAAGAGCGTTACTCTGATCCAACGGAATGTTTACTCGTGCTCCACGCATCTTCGCATCTGGAAGAAAATAATATCCTCCTCAAAAGAATTGGCGGTGTCTACCGTAGTGCTTCTTTCAACGCGCTGCTTCTATCGTAGTTTGAGCCTGTGGTTGGGGCAATGGGTTATGCTCTGGCGTACTCTGCTGCGCGGTCAGCCAATGTCCTGCATCCTATACTCAACGTCTATGAATGCGCTGTGATTCGCCAGGATGGTATATAGAGCAAGGTGGACTTAGTAGGATTGCACAAAAATACCGCGAGGATGCGGAAATATCTATCATACTGCCCGATTTTTCTACGTATCTTGAGCAGCTGATATTGCCAAATATGTTCAGGCGATTGTGTCTGACAAAGGGTGAAAGGATTATCTGGCTGTACTGCCTGTTTATGGTGGCAATGCTTCTCCCGAAGTATATAAAAGCGACTATTTTCCTGTCTCTCTATTCTAACAAAGGCTCCCCTGCTCCTCTTGCATACTAGTACCAGAAGATATCAATAATATTACACGTCTTTCACTGTCGTACATGAATATATAAAAATAACATCCTGAATATGGACTTCTTCTGTGAATTGTTCCTAAAGTACTGGGCTCCATTCAACCACAAACAGCGCATAATGCGGAAAAGGAAATGCTAGCAGGCTTTAAAATTCAATAGCACAGCGTACATCTTGTCCTCGAAGCTTTAAGGCTTTATCTCGTGGTCTAAACTATATATATCTCCTTCCTCAGTGTTCAGACAGGCTAGTGATAGGACAAACGTAGAACGCCACTAGTAGGTGGGTGGGTAGCGCGCCGTCCGTGTGTATGGATGCACAGTCAGTGCCCCTATGGAACCTTGCGTGCCGCTCGGCTGATTTGGTGATTTGCATAATTTCCAATGATTTCGCAGACCGCGGCGGCCCTGGAGATCAAGTACTCAAAATGTAAATTAGAAGTAAATTAGAAGTAAATTTATGTATGTGAAAGCGCGGATCCAAATTATGTTATCATTCCTCGATCCAGCGTCGATCACAAAAGTCAGGCCAGTAAATAGTGATGGCCCTGGAAGCTCGCACTACTGCCTGTCTCGATCAGCTGTAACGTGCAAGTAAACCATAATCCCTGGAAGGGTTATAGATCCACCAGAGCGTAGGACGAACTGATGTTATAATTAGGGCAAGAAGTATAGGGATAACCACGAATGTGGCGAGATATCACTGTTTCAAATCAACTTGCAAAAGTTTAATGTACATATAGAAGCGATGCTGACAATCCTCTCAAGAAGAGACTACTATTAAATGTCGAACTCGGTATCAACTTCATCAAGGCGTTCGCTGGGTCGAAGCGTGACCAGACGAGTTTCTTTAACCTCCTGGTGCTTGACACCAAAATATCTGATAGTCTCAAAGCTCCAGCTATCCACGGAAGTCAGAACTGCTCATCTCAACTCTTCAACTGTGAACGTACTCAAGATTCCCTTTCACCCAAGAGCCTAATCCGTGGATATAGCGTGCCACCTCGTAATCGATTGATGCACCCCAGGACGGGAGGCGAGCTTGTGCTGAGATAAAACGCTCCATGAGCTCCTTCGAGTATATCCCTACATGGTCAGAAGCCTCCTGGAGGGTCATGTTCTTATTCTCCATAAGAACCGATATGATATTGTTTCCAGCAATGCCTTTGCTTTGCTCCATGTCGTACGAGTAAACGTCCTGTGAGGGTCGATGTCAAGAGGGATACTGATTCATCATAGAAAGAAGCTCACATTTGCCCAGCAAACTAAGTCACAGGCAGCCCAGTAAATTTCCATGAACACGGGATCTTTGAAAATCTCATCGGGAAGGTCTGATCCAATGCAGTATTCTATGAGACCAAAACAAAGCCGGACGGCGCTATTTTCTCGGCGCAGTGCAATAAAATCGTCCATGTTGAGTATCCTGTCTTGTTCGCGCAATTCGGCTTCTTTAACGACACATGCACAGTAGACCTCCCAATGCTTCAAAAAGCGAGCCGTTGCTCTTGGGCCACACAGGCGGAGGAAGCGATCTCGGAATCTATGATAGTCGTTATTATAATCATTCCGAGCCTGCGACGGGGAAAGAAGGCAACATACCCTTTGGTCATAGAAGAAAACGCTGAGTGGTCATCCCAGTCAGCATGCTTCATAGCGTTAAGAAAGATGTTGCCCGTGGACAGTGCATCTTTTCCGCTTTGCTCGTCACTGATTTCGTCAAATACAAAGAGAACATTAACCTATTGATACAACATCTGGTCAGAGGGGGGCATCGAAAGGGAGAAGAACGCCACGCCACGGTTGTACTCACGAAATCGCAACAGGTCCTGAATTGTTCACGGCCGGCGTAATTGTAGACATGGGAAACCAACAATTCGTTGCATCCTAATATAAAGCATGCACGCTTCCTGTCGGTGAAGACATCGTAGCTGTTGATCCATGCGCGAGACTCGGCTGCTCCTTCCTCATAATGAGGGTTGACGCCCCCATTTAAGGGGCACATTGCCAAGAGGTCGGGAAGAAGAAATTGGCTTGACGAGAGAGACATGTTTAGTTAGCTACGACGATGAAGTTCTTTGAGCTCGAAAAAGTGGGGAATGATTCTGGAGGAGATGCATTAGCGATTGCTGAATTTATAACAGGGATATCCGACCAAAACGCGGCCGTTGGGGAAAACATGACGCAACTTGATCTAAGATCTCATTTTGAAAGAGCTCGATGTGGCTTCGTAGCTTCACAGCGAAATCCGGTATCACAGCAAAATACAGCAAAACCCGATCGAGATGATTTTTAATGGATTGCTGGAATTCCATAGGTACGGTCTATTCACGGCCGCCGCCGCAAGCAGTCCTTTGTGTTCCGTATAAGTATAGATCATACTTCTAAGCCATAGGGGCAGGCGCATAACTTGAGTACCTGAAGCTTCTGTGGACCAGGTCGCATTAAAAACAGTGGCCAGAATGGTGCCTCGGTCTATAGTGATGAAAAGTTACCCCAAGAGGAGAGAAGGAACAATTGGACCGTATAGCCAGCAAATGATACGCTAGGCACAAATTATTAACAACACAAGAATCGGAGCTCTGTGCAAAAAAAAAATGGCGACATCAAAGAGTACCAGTGATTGAACTGTCAACGTTTCAACGTCAGTCTTCCCATGAACCTTCTCTCCGAGAAAATTCATCCGAATGAATAGACGATAAGGAAGAAGGATTCGATCATTGTCGTAGGATATACAAACATGCACTGTGAAAAAGCCGTCGGCAATTTCCGCCGGCTAAGGAAGGAAGAGCATCGAAATTTCTGAACATTCCCTCTGATCATTGTACGACTCGGCGGATGAAAATCTTCGGCCCGTCTGGGTATGTCCAACGAGCTTTTGAAGTCGCTCTTAAAGGTTCAAACTAGTTCTTCAGAATTTTCGACAACATCCCTACTGACTCGTCCATCACATACGAAGCAGATACAAAGTTGAATTGATAAATCAACCTGGTCCATGATGGCATGAGCACCCGGTACAACCTAAGTACGGCTCCAGTGGCAACGGGTCCCCGAGTCTGAATTTTGTGACCGTACGAATCGGCCTTGCAACATATCATCTGAGGCTTTAATAGCCACCGCAACAACACCTCCTCAGTCCGTAAAATGCGGGCATCGCCTCAGAGTCATCATACAGATTGAGAGGCAAGTGGCCATTTCCACATCCGTAGATATTTTTTGTCTTTTGGTTTTTTTGAGACTTGCCTGAGATGTCTCACAAGTGTCGGATAAATAGATCTCAGGACATTCGTCTTCGTTGGTCTAAGTTGTGCGTGATTAATTTCAGGGATTTCTGGTGCAATACAGGCGGAACGCCACACAAGAAGACAGCGGAGATCTCATCAAATCATCATGATGCTATAATAAAATTCCGTCCACACATTGTTTCATCCCGTGTTTCATCATTCCATGACCAAGCGATGCCAGAATCACCAGTGGTTAACTTCCAGTTCCAGGTTAATGAATCTGATCCATATCCTCTGCACCTACATTTCTCCCTAGCTCCGTTTTCTGTTGGATGTCCACAGCGGAAGCATGACAATTATCTCCCCCGGGCTTATCGAGAGATAAATTTTCGAAGAATAAAAAGGAAAAATAACTCCGCGGGTCGCCCACATGCACATTACGCGATACGAACGGTCCGAGGCCCTGCCAATACGCGCCACAGATGTATTTGGATAAGACTTGCATACCTGACGTCAGTGTGTGCATGATTCGGCTAGACCAGGGTCAGGGACACCCCCGGGCAACGTCAACATACGCCGAGGGTGCATATTGAACAGAAATTGATATCGTCTAGGGCCGTCTCCTCAGTTAGCTAATTCCTACTAAATTCCAAATCCCTGAGTTAAATAATATCCCTTGACGAACGACAATCACCGCCGCCAGAGTTTATTTTGCATGCCAATCCTCGGTGCCCAAGTGGATCGTGGTGGCAAAAACTACGGTACTAAATGCTCATGACGTTGATGCTGACTGCGTCAAGCGAACGTGGCGGCAACAGCCAGTGATGTCGACATCGACCTTTATTCAAGTTCTAGTCGAGGAAATCAGCAACTGTAGGCCATTCTTCAATATAGGTTGGCGGTTTGAACGCCGAGGATTCATTTTGGGGTGATCTTATCCCTTGATTCTACGATCTCTTAAGCCTTGTTCCCTCCATCTTGCCCCTTTTCTTGCAGAATTATGAAAACAAGCACCGCTCATATCTTCCTAATCTCTCTAGTGACGTCCCATCGCCTATCTTGATATTTTGGCGGAGAAAAAGAGCGGAAAGGTACCGACTGGTTATGGATCTACAAGTCAAGTCGAACGAGCGAGGTCCCACGTCAGCTGACACTTATGTACCGATAAGGACAGAAGCTGCCTATGTTCCCACACCTCCTGAATCTGCCTAAGAATGAAGACGGGTTCACATTCCAATTGGTGCGCTAGATGCCCGGAAGATGTGACTTCTTCAAGGGTCGTAAATGGTTTACCATTACAAACTAAAGAGTGATGTAGTCGCGTGGGGTGTATCAAGGGCGTATTCAGAATGATTGGTGGTGATTGGTGGTTCCAACATATTCGAAAAGAAAGGACGGGTCGGGAACACGTCCATCACAGTAACCTGGCGGGCCCTCGAGGGACGCTTCACGACTGACACCCAGTGACTGACGACAACATTGCAGATGCCGCCGTACCTCTGAGCCGACTTTTTCAAGTCAGCCTGCTCCTGCAGGGTCCTGGCGAATGACTGCACATTTGTACGTTGATCACAAGCTGAAGTACGCCGAATTGACGTGGAGCGGAATGAGCTAGCGTATGCATAGCCTCGGAATAAGAACGGCAATGTTACGGGGGCCGCCTTCAAGCGTAATGAAGAGGGTTTTTTTTCTTCTGGAAGGGATGAAGCGTGAAGCGGGTGCAATGGCAAGGGGAGAAACAAAATATCTGAATTCGGCAGGTCCCTCTTGAGGGTGTGGAGTACGTGCCGTGCCCATCACGTCTATTGGTCAACCCGCACAAGGTGAGTGCTCTCAGAACAAAAGCAGAAGAAACCAAAATTGCGAAAGGAGCGCGATGAAGTAGAGAACCTGCGTATCAAAAGGTCACCTATAAAAAGCAAGCAAGTGATCTATAGCTAGAATAAAAGCCAGTACATGCCCATAACCATTTCCATTTGAACCTCACAGAGCGCGTAGGTCCAGTTCACTGATTCGAGCTTCCTTTCTTCGAGTAAACGCGGCCACATACATACCTCGTAGAATAATAGTACCAAGTTGATTCAGAGTCGTGCTTTCAATTCCAAATCTGACGTGTTTCGCAGGGTACATTCCAGGGCACCGCCCAATACACAGGTTTAAGGCTTCATTCATGATCCAATAATGATCGAATAGTAAGGTCAATGTTGCAGGAAAATCACAGAATAAGAGGCAGAAAAAAACGAGGAAAAAGAGGTGTTCGAAGTTGGACGTGATAAACGGTTATGATGTTCTAATTGTTCGCCGATATGACGTTAAGCACGCGCGAGTGCAGTATGTACAGAATTTGAATAGTTCTATAATCACCGGCCGAGCGGCCATCCATAATCTCTACTACGCCACCTAATTAGCTCAAGAATGAATCAGTTCCCTACAGCTACCGATACCCAACGCGCCCACAAGCCAATCAAAAATTATTTTCCCCCTCCTCTAACCAGCCAATTAGGCCAAGATCACACTCCCCACACGCATAAGCGCGGGCCTAAAATATATATAGGTAGTCTAGATAGCTTAGAGGGTGGAAAGGAACGGAAATGGCGCACCCTCATAATACAACACCCTTCAAGAACCATATATTCACAATAACGTCACAGACGGGGTTATCAATCACCAATCCCAATCCTCGCCGTTTAGTGGTGGAAGGGGAGCGAGGTGTGTTGATGGGGAAAGGTTATGTGGGTCCATCTGTTTGTAGTACATGGGCTTGAGATCACTGATCAGCATTGATTTTCAATCGGCGAGCCAGCCAGCCAGAGGAAAAAATCGAAGAGGAAGAAACAGTACGTACCTTGATACCCCCTCTCCCCATGAACCTGCCTACTCCAGCTTTGATAACCAAACTCCCGCACCTAGTAGGTCGCGAGCATAGAATATCATACTTATTCACCTTTACCTTCGTCCCATCAACATCCACAATCGTCGTGACATCCCCCACACCCTGTTCAAACACACCAAGTAGCCTGCCCATCAATCTGACGCGGGTCCTAGAACCACGTTGGAGGGCGTCCCAGATTACTGGAGGAAGAGTTTGGTTCGCTATAGATTATTATAATTTCGTTTGTGGTGCAGATGGAAGATTAGCGAGAGGGGATGGGTGAGGCAGGTCCAAGCGCATCTCAAACCATGGTTTCGCTCCGTGCACAACCGCGCTCGGTCCAACCCATCCAAATCCTGCACTTTCATAGAATGCGGGGAAGGGTGCATGCGTGATCAGCAAAATATGAGTATACTCCCCTCCTCTTTCCTCTTCTCAAGCCTCGAAACATACTCCGTCAGCAGCCTCGCCCCAACCCCGCGTCTTCTGTACTTGCCCGCCACACACGTCGGGTGCACGCACACAGATCTCCCGCCGGGAACATGCTCCGTCATTGATTAGTGAGTGAGCGTTGTGGATGTGGACAGTGTACCGTTCACGAAGCCGGGAGCGGTCAGGGGGCACGGAGGTGTCGATGTAAGCACCAAGAAAAAACGGAGAGGTGTTCAAGAGGCGGTATCTGCACGGTAATTAGATTTAAATATTTTGGAGCAAGTAGGAGCAGAAGGAATATACTTAAGCGCGTCGAGAGAGGTAGCTTCGTCTGATGGGTTAGATTAGGATTGTAGATATAGGAAGAGAAGGGAATAAGAAAACTTTCGACTTCGATCTTATGTATAAACCTCTTCTAAGTCGCAAGGATACACTAAGTCGTACTGGATCTTCAGTTATTCAGTCATAGTGTCGTGGTGGTAGTACTACACAAGAGACAAAGAAAGAAGCGCACGTCGTGTCTGGAATAATTTAAGCTCACGTGCTGTATATTCTCACGCCATTATGATTCTCGGATAGAGCCGCAGCGATCGCGAAAGAATGTTCCGCTAACCTTCGACGCCCTCGACTTCAAGCATGCTTCACTGGCGCGTTCGAAGCACGTCTGTATATATTCTGACTTGAATTCAAACAGACCCAGAATGTTCCTACCCAGCTCTGAAAGCAAACTAAATAGCTTGTCCTATAGATCTTGGGGGTCCGTTCACGCAGACAAACGCCCCGTCCTGCCTTGCCGACTTCACTTCTTGGCGTTCCACTCAACATATAAATAATTAGGATCACTCGCAGGAAGACAGAAAGGTTGAAAACTACTCACATTCACAAAGGTAACATCTCATATTCCAAACTTGCGAGAACGAAGGCAGCAAGCCCTTTGAGGTCATTTAGGTCGTCTGGTTGGCTTATATAGTACTGCAGCGCCCGAAGATCATTCTGTGCTAATCTGGTCATATTTCAATGAATGAATACACTCACGTCAAAGTCTCCTGTTGTATCCAAACTTCCCACCTAAACCACGTATCTTGACCGTCCACGAAAACCAAGGACGAAGGAAAGAAGAAAGACTCACAATCACAGTCCCCTCCCATCCCATCCCACCATCTCCATTTGCGTCCTCGATTACAAACGTCTGAAGCACATACTCATACGCACTTCTCGCCGCCTTCACCAAGCCCCCATCTACATCTTCAACATACCCTAACCTAACCGCTTTCAACAACGCATATATAAACATAACCGACCCACTACTCTCGAAATAGTTCCCCGTTCGTCCAGGCTGCGTCATAACCAACCACCACGCCCCTCCTACACTCAGGTTATCCCGCACCCTCGGCGCCAACGTTCTCAAGATTTCCAATAACACCTCTCGCGTCGTCCCCGCTACGGGTGGAAGAATTTCGAGGACATCAACAAGAGCCATCATATACCATCCCATGGCGCGGTCCCACACTTCGGGAGAGTGCCCCCTGTCTGGAGAGGCCCAGATTTGGGTGTGAGAGTAATCATAGCCGTGGTAGAGGAGGCCTGTGTAGGTTTGGTTCGTAACGGTGGAATTGGGAGGGGCAAGCGAAATGGGGAGCTGGAGGGTATTGATGAACATGAGGTGGAACTGGGATGTGATATCGTCTGCAGATTAAGGGTTTGAGGTATCTTCTTAGAATGATTTGAAGGATGACGTACCCCAGGCTGATTGGTTGAAAGGTTGGAAAGTCGCAGTGTATTGCGCATAGAAGAGCTCGCCCATGTAAATCCCATCCAGCCAGCCTAAGTGTGCAAACATTGCAATTTATCGGAAGAAAGAAAGAAATGTGCGCACCTTCATTAGGATATATCAACTTGTGCCAAAATTGGCCTTGAGGAGTACGTGGGTGTTCATCGAGCTGGCGTCTGAATTCATCGGCAGCAGTCTTGTACTTTACCAATCCTGTCTGTTCGTAACTTTCTCACACGTCAGTGAGGTGGATACTAATAGACTAGATACATTGTGGACATTCACAGGTACAGGAACGTTGGGCCAGTTCTGCAATATGAGGAATGTTGCCTCAGCCAAGGGTCACTAAAAGAGTCAAAACAAACCTTATAGGATCCAATGCGAAGGCGGTGAACCTGAACAAAACCATCCTTCAGCACCAAACCACAACAACAAAATGACAGGAACTTACACATAATCTCCCCCAACCGTCCCATTCTCACTAACAATCCTATCAACCCCCTGGACTATATAGTCAAAATATGTCTGGTTCCCCGTGAGTTCAAAAAGGAGCCTGAGTCCTGTCTGAAACTCCCCGTGCTCGTAGGATACGGTGGGCGTCCCAGCGGAGGTAAGCCCATTGCCCTGCCCTCGCGCAATTGCTGAATCTGCAGCCCAAACCGCGTAGGATTGGGGCCGGGCATGCGCTGAGGATGCGTGAAGGACTAAAAACGAGAGTAAGAATAACCACAGCATGCCTTGGGACACTTAGTTGATGATGCTATACTTGAGCATGTTAAGAGATACGGAGAGCCACCTCGTGATAGGACGGGCCGTCCAGTTGAATTGACTCATGCGCTTCTTTCTTCTTCGACGGTCCGTATGAAACAAATCGAGCCATGTGCTGGTTCAAAGCTGTTCCAGAGAGCTCAACTTGCTATAGAGAACGACTCGAACACTTCGAGGTTGCAACGCTAATATAGTACTATGTCAGAAGGTAGAAAATCGTTCTGTGTAAATATCCTACTAACCAAACAAGTCCCGTTCCCATTCCCACATCAAGAACAATGATGGGTAGATGAGAGTGGTCCAGCCTGAGAGAATCCCAAGATCTAGAATAAGCGGAAAGCCAGCATAAGATTTACGGACAAATTGATGGTCTCCGTAATTGTTTAGTCGTAGATGTTCCCAGTGCTCTCGTATTGATAGCTGTCCCAAAGGCCACCAGACTTCACCGTATTTGTAAAAGATGTCTGCTAGCTCTCGAGGAGTTGCAAAACGCAGATGGTAGGTCATTCCATCTCTAGCTCAAGTCCTGGCGAGCTCCGAGATCGGTCACTTTTGCTACGTTCGAGGATGTCGGTACATGTCTCTCTGAGGCGTTCTCAACTTGGCTCATTAAACCCGCTGTCGGCGTTTAAGCAAGCTAAAGGTGTTCTTAGCCTGGGGTGGCCAAAGGAGTAGCATGTACCGGAGAACCTTGAGACGGCAACTCGGCCGGTGTGCAACCTTCCAAAGTTATCCTATTATAGTACCCGTGATTGTGGGAATGGTCTTCAGAAAATGATTTGTGTTCGGACGCCTTGATCTAGAATTCGTGCTGTCCCGCCGATACACTTAATTTGTCCCTTCCCCACTCGGACGTTATCCGCTGATACCTTATCGAAACATGCCCACCAATCAAAACTTCATGATTAAAGAAGGCTTATGTTCATGCCTTTTCGAGTCAGCAATTGACTTGTCAACTATATAAGAACGAATAGATTCATCTTCTCTGGGCAAGAGTGCTCACAATGCTCCAGACCAATATCGTCTTCCTTGACATCCCAACCACATTTGGGGTTCCTGTCTCTCCTTACACCTGGAGAGTGAGGTTCGCTTTTTTCATTCCTTTCGCTGTTTGGCTTGTGTTGATGTTATACAGACTTTATCTCAACTTTCGAGGGTTCCAGTACACAACACTCTGGGTCTCAACAGTTGATATCGAGGCAGAATGCATTTCTTGGAAGATTTCCCCGACAGGAACCAAGCCTTCGGGAGAGCCGATGTACACTCTTCCCGCCATTTTAGATTACACCTCGGCTACCGAGCCTACTCCAGTATCGGACTCTTTCCGCATTCTCCGCTACCTCGAGCACGAATATCCTTCAGAGTCTCATGCTATATTTCCACGAGAATTTGATTCACAGTGGACGACATTCAACAAATTCGTCAACGAGGAGCTTATTATGTTGGGTGGGTTGCTCTTCTTACGAGAGCTTGCTCGGTCCAAAGTTCCTAGAGACCTTGGTCCCTTCAAGGCGCGAATGGAGTTGATGTTTGGGGCGAAGTGGAACAATCTTGGTTTTCAGGGTTTGGCACGGGATGATGCATGGAGGAAAATGGAGAGTAATCTTTCATCACTGTTGAAGCTCTTTGAAAGTAACAAAGGCGGTTGCTTCCTGATTCGAGATACGCCCTCGTACCCTGATTTCGTCATTTCTGCTTTATTGATGTGGTCCAAGAAGATGGTGTCCGATGACGAGTGGGCAACGATATTGGCCTGGGATGACGGAAGGTGGCGTAGGTCCATTCAACTATTCGATAGTTGGACATTTGTAGACGGGCATCCTGAAATTTGAACGATTTATTTCATTTTGCCGCAACTCATCACAATAACATCGTCTCGAATGCTTCAACCCATGAAGGCAATTTTTGCGGAATAATACTACATATAGTTCATCATTTTATCCTACAACACACCCCTGTTTATGACAAGTGAGGTATCTACCCCCAGAACAAGCGCCTTATGAACGTTTAGAAGCATCCGAGTCGTCAAAATTCCCATCGCTGCATGGAAGGGGCTATGTTTGGAGGTTAAGTAATTCTTTAATTATCATGCAAAGATAGTCATACCTATAACTGAACCACGGGATGTGAGTGACACCCTGGTATCGGCTCGAATTAGTGAATCTTTCCTAGCTCGACAAATTAGTAGACGTACCAAAACCATTAGATTGTTGCAGATTAACAAGATACCAATTCTTTCAAATGTCAGAAGTAAGAAGTCGGAAAGAATCATGAAAGACGTACGAGAAAAAATATAAGAGGTTATCCCTCACGACGAGCTCGAAAAGGGACACCCTGAGACCCAACAAAGCTCTACTAGTTGATGACCTCAGAGTTTTGAATAAGGCAAATCCAAAAAGTAGCCCCTCGAAAGCGGTTGCAGGGACCCACTGTAGCCATTCAAGACCGCCATGTATAGACGGGCATCCCGGCAGTGGTAATTCAACGACGTTGGCAATGAGGGCGAAATGCTGCTCGGTATTATGGATCAGGACCCAAGTAAATCCGGCGATTGAGCACAAGAAGAGTCCTCCATTGACCCAAGCAATCTAGCTTGTCGTCGTAAGGAGCGTAAACCGCAAACAGCAAGTGGAACATACCGTTTTTGAGCATCTATATAGAGCATAGACGCGCAACTGCATAATGATTTCAATGGACCAAAGGGCGATCGCGCCCGCTAAACGAGTAACAGGATCTATAACCACACAACTGAAGAAGGATCGTAAGAATCTTTACTGTGACAGACCAGTGATATGACTGTACAGATGTTCGGAAGGGACACCATGTCGAGAGAACACATGGATCTGGGTAACGTCAAATACCAGCAGTGCTAAACTACATTGGCCTAGCGATTAAACGAATTTCACACCGCTACAGCTTCTTACGTACCTGTAATATCGAATCTGAATACTACGTCAACATCCTGTGATGTTTGAACGAATCCTGATCATGGCTTACCCACAAAAAGAGAGCCTTGTTTTTACTCCGTTTCTGGGTCTTTCAGGAACATAATGAGTACTTCAAAAGGCAAAGGCTGAAATGAGAAGTTAACTGACCCAAATATAACGTATCTAAGTAAACAAGTAAAAGTTGGCTGTGTTCTTTTCTTGAAAACAAATTTGAAACGGTGTGTACCTCGTCCTCCAGAGTAATGACTAGCCGGACAAGAAGTCAGAAAATCACTAGCCTCAGCAAAAAACCCCTTACAGTAATCGTGAAAAATCCATGCAAGACCCACAACTGCCGATTTACAACTATCAGACCACAAAAACAAACATTGTTGTTGGAGCAGACGTACGACACGCATATAACGGGATCAGGCCAGCCCGATAAAGCGTCACGAATTCTGCCTCTTCTGAGTCCATGCTATGCCGAACAAGTTTTCAGGAAAAGCAGAAAGGTGACGATCAATACTCCTGGTATTCCAATTCACATCCTTAAGTATTTTTATAGTCATGAAGGTGATCATGATTGAAAGACAACGATGGTTCCTTCCACAGTCCGTTTTAGAATGCGATGATAGGGGGAGGGGGATTGATGCAGACGATGGCTGATGATGATGGAGGTTCGCAAAAGAGCTCGTGGATACAGCGCCTACGGAAACATAGCCCTTCAAGTTCTCATCTACAAGATCAGAAAAGATTTGTCGCAGACTTGAGAACCCCAGAGATACCTAGAATGAATCACAAAAAGAGGAAATTCAGAAGTACATGACGTGGTGTGGCAATATACCTAGTGACATGGTGTTCTGTATCCAAGTGTTCGAGTAGACAGACGCATGCCGCAGGGCGTTTTCGAGTACATCATATATCACAAATCACATACACACTGATGAAAGGCGAGAAATTTGTCCATGAACGTACAGCTATGTACGAGCATAGAACGAAGTAGCCATCTGAGAACAACGCCATCGAAGAATCATATCAGTCAGAGAACAAATGATAATGATTACTACGTACCAGAAGTGATCGCGCGGGTTGAGTAATTGCGCCGAGGTCACTGAAACGAAGGCATAACTCAGTGGATGTCTGCAGTTGTCTGAGCGATTTCTGGTCTTCACTGATGAGCTCAAGAATTCATTGATACGATATATAAGACAGATGATACAGAATACAACTCGAATTTAGATGCAACCTAACTTAGTTGACGACAACACTGTAGGCCGATCTGATATGCAGGTCAGAATTTAGAAATCGAAATCGAAATGGGAGAGGTGGGTCTCACGTGGTCAACGTAGCAGTGCCTGAGGTGGCCTCTGTGCCCGCCTGGACAGTCGTGAGGTACTGTGATGAGCTTAAGCCTTGGCTCGAAGTCAAGTACTAATACGATTTAACTTCGCGCATCAAGCCCAGTAAATGACTACGTACTTTGAGGAAGAGGTTGATATCTGCGCTGAAGCTAGTGATCACTGTACCGCTGGTGGCGGGAAGGAACGAATAGACGTTGTTTGAGCCGTTTGACCCAAAGTAGAGGTTCCTTCACAACGACAATCACACAACATCAGCTGGCGCCCACATAAGAGTGATATCCAACTTCTACTCACCATGTCTTCCCCGCAAGACTGAGGTTGCTCACAATGGGCACAGGTGCACCGCTCGAGGAATAAGTAGCAGAGATTGGACCTGCGTTATAGTTGGCGAGCCAGATCATGATTTCGTTCGCGTTTGAGCCGCCCGATGTAGTTGATGTGAAGAGGTCGAAAGCTACGTCGGCGACAACTGTACCCGTGCTACTCTGGGACCACGTCCATGTCGCCTGAATATGTCATTAATATATATATATACATAGAGATTCTGAGAGCACGTACAGGGATAGTTGTGATCGCCGATAGCTGTTGATTGAGCCCGCTAGTGAGAGCGATGTCAGTGAAGCTCTTGACGCCAGTTCCTCCGACCCAGGTCCATGTAGTCTTCCATGCGATGGTCGTTCCACTCAAAGAAGTCAGAGATGCACAATCGGACCCCGAGGTTGCGCCCGACAAGCCCCATTGATCAAGGTAGAGTATATATTGTCCGGCAGTAACGGTGTCCCATTGGCCTTATTGAACAACATCTTTTAGATTCGAGTTTTAAAAAACAGAAGCGACAACTTACCACAGTGAGTGGAGGTATCAATGGTTTGGCGCGTTTCCAACTCCGCCGCTGGGGCGGCAAAGACGAAAGGAGCCAGAAGAGCAACAGCAGCGAGCTTGGCAAAAGATCTCATGGCTATTCAAGGGCTTGGTCGAAAGAATCTAGACGGCCCAATTGCTTCAATATTTATACCGCATATTGCTCAAATCTGGCGAGGTGTATCCGCGAATTTAACCGCAAAATTCACATTCGTAGAGGAGGCTGGGCTGCACTTAGGATATTGTGGAATGCGTCTTCAGTCACGCATGCGTTGGAGTTGGTATCGCGTAGGTCACGGTCCGCTGCGTAAACATATTGGGGGTCATCAGGGTGCGTCATGTGTTGGGAGGTATGGACAACCGCAAGACAAGATGTTGCCGATGATCCCGTCAAAAATAGGCATTGACAATATGCGTGCTTTCAAATAGGGCATGTGATCGTCGATCAGTGTGGGGCTGTTAATGGCTTGTCTCCGAGGTTTAGCTCCCGGCATTTCTCTGGTCAGAGCCAATGCACGACATGGGACATAAGTCGGACCGCTAAGACCACGAGTTATGAGCAGTAGCGGGTGAAAACCTTTGGATAAATTTAATCTATTCGGTTCTTCTGAGTGCTCGAGAATTGTGGTGACGGTTTTTCCTCATTGCACGTATTGCACAATTTCCTGTGACGTGGACAAGGCCTCTTTTTGGTGATCCCCACTACACAGTCAACTCTCGTCACAGGTTTCAGAGTTGGAGCAGCACAGGTTCATGGCGCATGTCCACATTGCTTCGAACCCTGCGCAGCGCGCGACATCCGCTGTCCTCTCGTTTAATCGGCTGTGGTCGCTTATCTGTTTCAAGAGGGACGTCCGGCAGTGAGTGGCCCTTAAAGCGCTCCGGCTGTTCGTCCGTTCTATGAATACGACGCGTCACATCAAAAGTCGGAAATTTGCTCACCACATTCCGTGAACCAAACACCTGCCTAGGCTTCATCCAAGTCTGGAAAGTTGACTTGATGCTCTGGTCAACGGCGACGTTATGGCGATGCCCTTAAAAAGGTATCACGTCCCATGTGCACAATCATCTGACACCGAGTTTCCGTGTCCATGTTTTTTGGAGGTTTTCAAAGGGAGTCAACTGGTGTTTGTGCCCATCTATCTTCTTGTAAAGTAGATCGATGCTGATAGGCATGTCAGAGCAGTGCGAATGCGATGAAGCAGTCGATAAACAATTCTTGGACATTCTCCGCACGTCCAAGGCGTCGGTAGAGTCGTACAAGAGCGCAACGTGCAAGCACGAATTTCCTCGGGAGTCGGTCGGGTCATATGTCTCCTCCACCCCCTTGAGTTTGTACATCCAACTGAGTATCTCCCAGCAGCATTCAAGCGGCTTCAGTGCCTCTCTCAAGCGGAGCGGGTACGTGCGACGTAGGATCCCAGTGATACGCCATGCTGGAGAGTATCAGTCTTGGTTTAAGTGACATGCACCAGAACATACTCACTGATATCATCCAACCTGATATACTCAAGCCTCGCGAGCCCCTCCAGTCGATAAGTGTGGAGTTACACCTGAATAGAACACCTGATCGCGTTGCACACTCTGTATTCCTATCGTACCGGGTTGGTCCCCGTGGTCAACACTTTGAACATTTCCTCAAGGTAGTTGACTAGGATATCGAACTCGCCATTCCCGTAGACTGTGTAGTCTATATATTTAGACACAGAGTATGAGAAACTGACTGAGCCATACGCACCAACATCATTTTCCGAATGCCATTGGGGAGCGGGTTCGCGGAAGCCTGTAAATTGATAAAGTAGGTTCAGTAATGCCTTTTAAGTATTGGAGTAGCAGTACGAACCCTTTGTCGCGGGACCTCTGTCATCGGCCATGGTTTGCTGCGGTATATAAGAGATGGGGGCGTCTATCCAAAGTAGATATGGAGTCTGGTAGCATAAGGCCCGTCGATGTAAGAATTCAACGTTGATGTGTTCGCGTGGTATTGCGTGTCAACCTGCCAATCATCTCCTGCTCACTTGGCCGCCATCTCAAGCTCAAGAGCATAATGTGAAAGACACCTATGTCGATGAGGGTTGTAGTTGGTGAGTGTCACTGTGTCAACGGTGGTTAACGTTTCTTCATCAACGACGTATCCCGAACTCGACAACTAGAGCACGTGTCGCGTAATTCCCTGCCACTTTGACGATTCTGAACAGCGACAAGCCTTGTCTCAATGTCCTGCCCTTATTTGTTGTCTGGAGCCCTTTATGGTATACCCGGTCGGCGGTTAGGCCTTGAGGCCTCGGAAATGGCCTCTTTAACGAATGTGCAGTGCTTTGTGAGTGATTTCGTTAGACCGTGCATTATATCCATTTGATAATCTACAATAATATCATATGTTGTCTGCAGACGCATCCTACTGTCCCCACGCTACGGCCCCAAGTATCACCCTAACACTCTGATTGCTATGAGGACTTTGCAGGAGGCTCTACATCGGACCTCCTCCATTCGAAGACTCTAAGGTGGCGCCACTGACCTAACCTATGGGTATAATTCTCGATGAGTCTTACCTGCACAAAACCAGCCTTCTGCAATATTCTCAAGCTTCCTCCATTGCCATCAAACCCTCCCGAGACGATGTGTTGCACTCCCATCCTCGGAACAGCCCAATCCCACAGCAATGTCTGCAGTGCGTCCGTCATGATACCTTTGCCATGATGGCTGACCCCGATGTGGTCTAACACTCCATGGTCAGCCAGGAAATGATAAAGTATATGAACTCGAAGTGAACGAACATGCAACAGTCCAAACGATATTAGGATCACCCACGGGTAGGCTCATATTTGCCTCGACATATTTCGCTGCCTTCTTCTCGTCATATTCTTCGTCCGGGGGCCCAAACACCTTGCCATCTCTGAACCTGGCGATCTTAATATGGCCCAGATATGTTTCCGAACCATCGTCATTGACTTCACGGATGGCTCCGATGGGACAACCATGCACGAGGACTGGTTCTAGCGAGTCGCGGGCTCCTTCTAATGTCTCTAAGGCGCCATCCGAAACAGTCTTGAGATTTTGGTACATGACTTCTGCATGCTCTGATCCCCCATGACGTCAGGTCGATTCGTAGTCGGCAATGATGAAGCAACTTTACCGGGGAGGAAAGGGACTGGTGGTGTGGATAGCCACTGAGAGATGCGAGAATCATTCATATTGATAATATAATGTGAAACATCTTCGGATCGCGCAGGGGTGAGAATAATATTCTTCTTGTTTCTTAAACGTAGGAACGGTTCCCCAGTCCTAGGGTTAATTTCAAGAGGGAAGAGCTGAGGGTTTGCCATGGTTCAGCGAATCAGCGAATGTTGTGGGTGGCTGCACATTTATATGCCGCTCGGTTGATATCATGAGTCACAAAAATCGCGTCGAGCCGGAGTAATAGCCGAGTGCGGGGTATGCGTACCTTGCAAGGTGTACCACCTTTGTCGACGTCCACAACATTGACCAGCTGCTTATTCTAGTCATTATCGCTACCATATGCTGTTCTTCACCGCTAGGTGTGCTTGAATCACGAGTGACCTTGTCAGTATCCAGGAGTCAGGGCAGGAAGCTGAAAAGTTGAGCAAGATCTAGGTCCTAATTATACCGCGCGCTAATCTTTCTAAATTGACCAGCGGACCTACCGACCCTCTCGTCACAAGGAATGGTGCTGGGCATTTCAGAGTGTATTCCTGGAATGCATACTGATCATATTCAAGGCCGCATGGGTGTCAAGTTTGCTTCGAATTGTCCAGGCTACATACTTTCGACGCTCAGTATTTACACATCTTGACATTTACCCTTGGGCAGTTATCCCATGTTCTTAACGTGATGAACAGCTTCGCCCTTCTACTGCCTCTCCCCCGCGGCCGTACCGGCGGACGCAACTGTGGCAGTCTGCTCCTTGGCTCCGTGAGCACCCGGTGGCGTCTTGTGCGCCGTTTCATCTTGCTTCTTGCTGGGATTCGCAAAAGGGTCCTCATCCTGGCGAGAAACGTCAGAAAATAACGGACAAAACGAAATGTATAGTAGCGTACGTTCAAGTCGTGCTCACGTTCCCTTCGCTTCAATTCTCCGGAGGCCATATCTTTTCCATGCTGGACCAACTGCGGGTTGTGTGTGATATGTCCTTTCAGTTCTTCCTCGTAACCTTTGATCTTGTCCCCAAATGACTACAACGCAGAATTAAAAAGACGAGGATTATTTGATAACTTTTGAAACTCACCGCTCCTTTATGATATTCAGGACCGTACCCAACTTTCCCCGCATGCCTCTGTGGAGGGTACACGGTCTCAGAGCCAATTGACGTGCGGCCCCCATCAATAGATAGGTTGGATGCATTCGAAGATAGACCTGAACCGGGGGCAGATGGGTTGGTGGAAGACATAGTATCTCTAGAAATTGATAACGCGGGATTCAAGTTGAAAACGAGTAAATGTCTTATATTCCCTCCCCAAAAGCTAGAATGACGACACGAGTTGCTATTTTTATACACTTATTTGGAGATGTGTATGTCTGCTTGGCGCTAACCGTCTTCAAATGGCAACCGCGTCGAACTTTCTTGACCATACTACGCCTTCTAAAGCTGGCGTCTTCTGATATCAGAAAACGGGTTCTCTCGACGTTTATTGGTGACCTTTTTGTCTTTCGCACTAGCCAAGAAATCAAGAACACGTTACAATGGTGAAGTCGACACGTGTGTCGCGTCCATATGCAAAGCCGATGCTAGTAGTAGTGAGGCCCTCAGTGCTATTCACGTCTGGGAAGAACTTCTGTCGAAATTTGGAAGCGGTCATGAGATAAATAACCTTCTGGGAATGCCCCCCGATTCTCAACGCAATGAAAGCTTTCCCCATCCCCATCCTTTCTCTGGGTATTTTGATGCTAGTTTCTCCTACCAGTGCCGCAGCAAATTTAACGTCTCTGGTCAACTTGTTCATTGGTACAGCTTCAGGTGCTGGAGGAGCAAGCGGTGGAAATGCGTTTCCCGGTCAGTTCGTTCACCTTGATTATTGTATGATAGACTGAGTCGAATCATGCCCTAGGTGCTGCTGTGCCGCATGCGATGGTCAAGGTTTCGCCTCTGACCAATTTTTTCCCTCCGAATTTCATGTCATCCAACAGGTCGGCATTGATGTTAGTACTGCACCCCGGCAAGCTGGGTATATTTCTGACAACTCTTCAATTACCGGCATATCTCTTCTGCATGCGAAGGAACCGGAGGTAATACTGATGGTGGCTACGGCGTCTTCCCCCTGTTCCCTCTTCAGAATTGTACCTTTTCAGCCTGCCCTGTTGGCCTTGCCGCTCGACAAGCCTTGCGCGCAGCTGGCACTGATGGTGCGCGTGTTCCATCGCTTGCCTTCATTCATCTCGTCATTTTAGAGTCTTTTTTTTTTTTTTCAGGTGCTCGCCCAGGATACTTCACCACAACATTTGTAAACCAGATTAAAACAGAGACTACATCGACTCGGAGAGCAGGTCTCATTCGATTCAGCTATCCTTTTGCTCCAGCTGATCCGATACCCCCGAACCACGTTGTTGTCGATCTAACGAATGACCTGCAAAGATCCTTTGAGGGTGGAAGTATCTCCGTCTCTCCATCCGGAAGAGTGGAGCTAGAAGGTATCTTTCTCCAGGTCAGATCATCGTTGTTTCCTTGTAGCGAACACAGAAGACTTATAACCTCGCCATCATACAGAGCTATGGCACCGACAACTACACCGTCTTTGCCTGCTACGACTTTGTTGCCCCCAATAGTAACACAGCGCTTACCACCTTCGGGACGTATCAGTCCGTCTCCGCAACTACACCTACCAACATCACTGTCAATTCTGGCGATACATCTCTCTCCTTCCCTTTCCAGCCTACTGTCTCCACCATCCAAGCAGGTGCTTTGCTCTCCTTCAACACATCAACAGTACTTGCACGCTTTGGAGTGTCGTTCAAAAGCGCTCAAAAAGCGTGTTCCAATGCAGAGGAAGAAATCCCTGATTGGGATTGGGACAAAGTGGAGAGCGCATCCAGCGATTCGTGGGAGGACGTACTAAGCAGGGTTGAGACTGATACGGAGACGGAGAATTCTACCGTGATAGAGTTGTTATATTCTTCTGCAAGTCTATAAATTCTGGATTGCCTTGTTCTTCAGTCGCTTACTTTGAGTCCAGCTCTACCGTGCTTCTTTGGTCCCCGCAAATTTGACGGACGAGAATCCGTATTGGACGTCAAACTATCCGTTCTACGATGCTTTGTTTTGGTCAGTTTTGTTCATGTGTGCAAACTTTCCACCATCTTCCTGACTTGTGTTCCTCAGTTCCTGGGACACCTTCCGGACGGTGCACCCCCTACTTTCTATCACATCACCACGAGAGTGGGCTGAAATCGTTAACTCTTATATCGATGGCTGGAGAAATACCGGTGCGTAAACCCTATGCGAGTTATTCAACTTTGACATCCAACTGACTCTCACAGGTTACATTCCTGAGTGCCGTGCTAATACCAAGGCGTAAACTACCTCAGTTTACCAGTTTGGGATACTGCTTGAACTGACTTTGTGCCTTTGCATCATAGTGGGTATGTACAAGGGGGCAGTGATGGAATACCCATCCTCGGAGACTTTGCGATCAAGTACGGCTCCAAGGCGGCAGAGCTTGGAGTCCCAACGGATGATCTTTACCAGGCGCTTGTGGATACCGCCGAGAATACGGTACGCTTCCGATCTCAGCCTTGCAACTGTTACTGACAAGACTGACAGCCCCCTGACTGGTATCAAGGTAAGAGTGTTCGTTCTACAAAATCGTGCACCTGGTGATTTTGCTAATACTTACATTATGCAAGTCGGGAGGCAGAACACTGCATGGAAGACATTCGGGTACATCCCTACCGATTGGGTTGATCCCAGTGGTTCCACAGGCCTTCCCACACGTGAAGCATCCAGGGCTCTGGAGGTGCAGCTTCTTTCTCTCTATGACGTCGGTTTTGATACTCAAACATTTATCAGTACTCCCTTGGCGACTTCGCTGTCCGTCAAGCGGGAATAGCGCTCCACAAATCAGACGTGGATATCGCAAAATACACCAATCGTTCAATGAATTTTGTCAATCACTGGGATCCATCTGTAACGTCGGATGGCTTTTCTGGTTTCTCGCAGCGGCGATATCCTGTGCGTTTTCTTTAGTATGGAACAAAGTAAACGAAATGAGTGACGACGAGGACTGTAGAATGGGACGTTCGCGTTTAGCCCACCAGACGCGTGTTCGCCTGTCGATCCAGTCAGTCACTCTTGTGCTAGAGGGACAGACAATGATGTCGGCTTCTATGAATGCAAGGGAACATTTTCTCTTTGCTTTTGCCCATTGCTGATGTGATGTCTAGCATCGTCCTGGGAAATGAGTTTTTTCGCACCACATTCCATGTCCACTATTGTCGATTTGATGGGAGGTTCAGTAACTTTTCTCCCCAGAGTGTAGGTGACTTATGCGCCTGGCGATTACATGTAACCTTATTAGACATTCAGGGATAACTACTTTGCGAAAGGATACTTCGAGGCAGGTAACGAACCCTCGTTCGAGATTCCCTGGGTTTACCACTACGGTAACCGCCCTGACCTCAGCGCACTGCGTGTACGCAATGTGGTTTTTGATAACTTTAACACGGGGATCAGAGGGTACTTCATTTCAGTGCATCTCTGAAAAAACGTTCTAACTTGACACTAGCATTCCGGGGAACGACGATTCAGGTGCCATGGCCTCTCTCCTCGTCTTCCACCTCATAGGCCTCTACCCCGTGCCCGCTTCAACCCAATTACTCATCGGATCCCCCTTCCTCTCCTCGTTCACCATACACAACAATCTCCTGGAGACATCCACAAAGTTCACTGTCTTGGGCTTCGACGCTGCTACACTAACAAGTACGCCACCCACAGGCAGCAGACTCTTCGTTAAGAGCGTGTCTGTAAATGGGATTCCAGGTAGTCTATGCTGGATTGATTTTTATGACGTTATTGGAGGAGGCAAGGTTGTGATTGAAGTGGATGGGAATGCAGCGGCCGCAGCACAGAGAGGTTGTGGCGCGGCTGTGGCTCATCCATTGCCTGACTCGTTGCAGACGGGAGGGTTTCAGGGTCCTTAAACTATTTCGGTTGTATTCATTGAATTATTCAATATTACCTCATTACTTACTAGCGTTGGATCGCGTCGAGACAGCATGGCGGCTATCGTGTGTCACGATCAGCTGAGTTGTCACATGACAACCGCAGACCACGGGCGGCGATTGCCGCGATCCCTGAACCTGATCTTGTGGACGACAAGATCTACTCATCAACGACAACCACTTACTTCTCTTCACCCATTGTCAAAACGCGATGGCCGACCAACTTGTAAGAGTCCATTGACACCACTATGTCTCCCCCATTTACTGACTTTTGTCTTCCATTTAGTCTGAAGGTACGGATCGTGCATCAGTGGCGGTATATTATGAGAACTAACGGCATTTTCCACTGTCCGCAGAGCAAATTTCTGGTACAAAGACTCCAACTTCCAATGTAGTCTATTACACTTACCCTGCCCCCAGAATTCAAAGAGGCCTTTTCTCTTTTCGATAAGGGTTCGTTGGTTAATCTCATCACAAATAACGCTGCGGCAACTAATCAACGTATTCAGACGGCGATGGCACAATCACCACGACTGAGCTTGGAACTGTTATGCGCTCGCTCGGGCAGAACCCCACAGAGGCGGAGCTCCAGGACATGATCAACGAGGTCGACGCAGACGGCAATGGAACAATCGATTTTCCCGAGTTCCTTACGATGATGGCGCGCAAGATGCGCGATACCGATAGCGAGGAGGAGATTAAGGAGGCGTTCCGGGTTTTCGACAAGGATGGGAACGGCTACATCAGCTCTGCTGAGCTTCGACACGTCATGACCAACCTCGGTGCGTGCGACCCCCCTTAGGTCCTGCATGGGAGCTTTTGTGGCCTTTTGGCGCAGCTTTAGACGCTGACATGCGTGCTATCACATTTCAGGTGAGAAACTCTCCGACAGTGAGGTCGACGAGATGATCAGGGAGGCGGATATCGATGGTGATGGTCAGATCAATTACGACGGTACGTGAGCACGTTTCAAGGGCTTAGAATCTTGATTTGATCGTCGCGACGCCTTGCCTTGCTATTCAATAGAGTTCGTCAAGGTACGCTTTTCGTTTTTACATGACTAGGCATTGTGTGACGCGCCTTTGCAGATGATGTTGTCCAAGTAGATGGCACCTCGTGATGATCGACAGATCGATGATCTCCTGCTTATTTAGAGGCATCGGAGGTCTGGTCTGGACAGCATGCTGTCAATGAGCACGTAACAGTTCATCAACCCCGTCTTGTCTAGTAGCTTTCTATTTTATATTCATGTATGTTACGCCCGCTCAATTCCGTATATCTACGAAAGCATCATTAAGCATCAACCGATCCTCTCTATTGAGTACTCTGAGGAGAAATTTTTGAAAGTAGCACTTTGTTGAAAATGATATCATGTCCCAGCGACGGAGGCAGCACAGCCACGCCGACTCTTTGCAGTGCCCACTTGCACTGTACACAGCCTTAACTTTGTTTGCGTCGACGTCAGCAGTCAATGGCTGCCTTGTTGTACAGGATCGTCCACTAAATTCGAGGCAAACCCTTCATCAGAGATATAAATAGTAGAAATGGGACTATATAGAACACACCTTTGACTCAACAACACTCTACCATCCAAGCCGTACAGGAGCAATTCATCGCCCTGCCTACCACTACCATGACTGACCAAGTCCAACTGGTGCGCAGTCCCGATATACAACCTGAATTGGGCATTGGACGTTGACGTCACTACTTTTCGTAGACTCGAGGTTAGCTCTCTGTTTTTGCGATCGTATGCGGATCATCCTTCTCAAAATTTGGACACTCTACCTGCAGAACAGCTGGAAGGTACACCCAATCTGGTTCTTCCTTGATCGTTACGTCTGAATTTCTCTTGTTATCAGAATTCCGAGAGGCATTTGCCCTTTTCGACAAAGGTAGGCGACGACATTATGATAAGGGCTAAGGGCATGTTTTTGTTAAGCGAATGGCCCTTCATAGATGGAGACGGAACCATATCCCACGACGAGCTCGGCATTGTCATGCGTAAACTGGGGCAGACGCCGACAGAGGACGAGCTGGAGGACATGATCCGGGAGGTCGATATAGATCACAACGGAACAATTGACTTCAACGAATTCGTGACACTGATGGTCAACAAGATCTCCGGCATTAACGACGACGAAGAGGTGGAGGCTGCGTTCAATGTCTTTGACCAAGACCACAATGGGACAATCAGCATGGAGGAACTGAAACTGGTCATGCAAAGCCTCGGTACGTTTCTTAACCCTTACGAATACCGTTCCGATGGCGGTGGAACTCATTTAGATTTATCTCTTCTGTCAGATATCAAGTTGACCAAGACTGAACTCGATGAGATGATGCGTGAAGCCGATGCGAACGGGGATGGTGTCATTAGCTTGACTGGTATGTGCATGCGCAGCACTTCCATAACCCTAATATTAACATCAACCACGCAGAATTCAAGAAGGTGAATTGGTAGTCCTGTGCCCTTTCCAATCACAATCACTCACAGTGCAGCACATGCACGCTCAATAGATGTTTGCACCGGAGTGACCATTATCCGAGCACAGCGGAACATGAATGTATCATCGACTCCTTATCTACACTCGTGTATCTGAGCCAAATACTTCTAATCCTTCCCTACGCGCCACAATAAGCAACAGAGCGGATACCGAAATTATTATTTCACCGTGCCGCCCGGCAACAATCTATAAGACACTGACGTCACCACTCCCTCAAGCTATAGATCCGACTGCGCGTCATTGCTGTGTAAGACTGCGCGCTCAACGCCCAACCCTATATAAAACAGCTCACAGTATCCTAACTCTTCATTCTTCGACCCTTTACCCTCGAATCTGCAGAAATATCAAGCTCTCCGTGCAATGTCATCCTCAGTCAGCAAGTCTTCTACCACAGGGAATGTGAGCACGAAGGGTCAACCTACGACGGGCCAGACCAACACCAATTCTGAGTCAGAGGCAACCTTCTCTATCCAACCTCATCCTGCTGTACGTTGCATTAAGCAAGCTTTTTACGCCTCTTAACGATTGCATTACACAGACGACAAACGACCCCCAGGATCTTCAGCGCATCAGGCAACCAGGTGGTGGTCTGCAGACAAGTGACCCTTTAGCTGCATATAGAACGCCTGGCCCTGTCATTCCTACATCCGAGGTGCAGAAGGACCTCGGAAACCCATTGGTGTGTAACTCGTTGTGAATGTCAAGTACGGGTTTCTTAATGCTACTATATTAGAGCAAGGAAGAGAATGCGGCACGTACTGCAGAATTAAACAAATAGAGTAGGTTTTGTTAAATATGGATTGTATATTAAGATGATGAGACTATGCATTGGAACCGTCAATTATTACCGCTCATCTGCCCTCAAGTGTGGCGAGAGTCCGGGCCGAACGGCCAACGGAGACTTTTTGGTGGCTGTACGCTTAGTCATTAACATTGGCTAGTAGCGAACCATTCAGCTATACACGAACCCATCTGAGAAAGTTAACGTTCACTTTTTCGTCATATGCCAACACCTCGAACAGGCAAACTATCTGGAGGTTCTACGCCCACCTTGGAATGGTCTCCAACACTCAAGGCCTTGCTTATCCTAAATGACTGAGATGAGCTAAAAGCAAGTAGTAGACGCATTCCTTGGAAGGCTTTTTTCAACCAAGCGATTATATGCCTTTATATGATCCGCGTTGCCCCGCTATAACTGCCCCCTCTTCAGAGTGAACGACGGCCAGGTCCGGTCCAGGGCATGTCATCGACGGGTCATTGTGAATTGTCAATATGTTCCAGAAATATTCAAGCTCGTTACGGAAATTGATGACCCAGTTGTTCGTCATCGAATGGCGCCAGCTTTGTAGCATGGGGGTCGGGCACGTGGCATATATCTCTTTCTGCAATGCGAGGGATACGAAGGGAGAACTTGACGATGACGGATGGGATGGTATACTTCTCCACCGATTACCTGGCGCCCTTCGCAAATGATGCACAAAACCCAAGATGTCATATGACGTCCAATGCATCCGAGTCTTCCACACAGTTGGCAGTTGAATGCAGAACCCACGGATCCACCCATACCCAACCCAGAGCCCCACGGCTCTGGGTGTGGGTTTTGGTGGATGCAGGTTAGACTTGAAATACTCATATCATTCCCTACTTCAACTAACACGTTCTCTTGCAAGTTATTTCCAAAGAGCACGAGAAATGTGGGAAACCTTTTCACGACAGACGGTGGTCACCGCTGTTTTCCTCGCTGCATGTGGGTGTGTCTATGCCTGGGGGTCCAACATCGCGAGGAACGCAGGTCGCCAATTACCTCCTGGTCCTCCTGGATTACCACTGCTTGGCAACGTGCTATAAATGCCTGGCAAAGTAAGTCCTTGACTTCTCTTTCTGTGGCTTCTAACTGATACCTCACTGGCAACTTGAAGCATCTTGCGACATACTTCAGAAATGTGCTTGAACAATACGGAGGCCTCGTTTCGCTGAACTTGGCGAGCTTTGTAAGTAATCGTTGACTGATATACCATATGACTTACACAATCTTCGTTCAGCCCATCATCTTGATTGGAGATATTAAAATCGCCAAAGAACTCCTCGAGAAGCATTCATCCAAACACTCGTCACGACCAGTCGTGCCCTACGTTGTAGGCTGTAGCCCTGCCTTTCTACATTACTACAGCGTTCTAAGTATCGTCAAAACTTCAGCGTTATCATCTCAACCCTATGGAGACCTCCTGGGTTTTTAACGAAGAAGGCGAGATACACTCCATTGGCCGGAAACTGACAAGAGGAATTATGTCCACCATTCGAAGTGGAGGAACGGAATTACTCCAGGAATTTGAGGCTTTGCTCAATATCCAACATCTTCTGGATGATGGAGGGAAGAATTGGTATTGTCACGTGAAGAGGTATGTAACATCCTTTGAACTCGATACGTGAGCTTATTTTTGCAATAGGATCGCAGCAAGCTCAGTACTTGCCGCTGGGTTTGGCTTGCACTGCCCAACTGGCAATGAACCGGTTCTTAAAGAGATTCTTAACGTGAGTACAAAAAAGTTGTATTTTTATTATGTCGTTTGAAAGACCGTGTGGATAGTTGATCGCCGATGGAGTTCGGCTTTCCTCACCTTCGGGGAGCATCATCAACGTTCTTCCTTTCCTGGACTCGCTCCCTGGACCCAAACCTTGGCGAAAGCGTGCACAGGCGTTCCTTGACCAGGACCACGCAATCTACACGAAACTAGTCGATGAAGCTATAGCTGGAAAGACATCTGGAATGAACACGTACGTTTTCTTCCTTCCCCGGGAGAATGACAGGAAGCTAAGTAGTGGACACAGATGGGCAGCTACGTTCGCGAGTCAAGACAAACCGGAAGGAGACCAGCGTCAGTTGTTGAATCAATTTGCTGCGGTGAGTGTGCGAGTTTCTACGCGTACAGTGCCTGACTATCTTTCAATATCAATATCATAGGCAGCCATCGAAACGGTACTTACTTCGTATTTGTTCCTCGACCCAATACTTATCTGCATTCAGACAACGGCCACTCTTCAGTCGTTCATTCTTGCTTGTATCTGTTATCCCGAATGGATTGCGATCGCGCAAAAGGAGATCGATCTCGTTGTGGGGACTGACCGGCTACCCGCCTTTAAAGATCGACCCTTCCTCCCCTGTGTAGAGGCTATTGTTCGTGGTAAGTTTCTTATTCTTGTTCAGAATAGCCCAATTAAAATCATGGTAATGCAGAGACTCTTCGATGGCGCCCGGCAGGTATGCTTGATTATGATAGCTGCTCAATGACAAGTATCTTATCCGGATCGGTAGCTCGGTTTGGTATACCTCACCGATCTACCGCGGATGACGTGATTGAATATCGAGGAAAAGAGTATTTTATTCCAAAAGGGAGTGTCATCTTTGCTGTAGCATGGTGCGTACGGATTCACTGTGTCCTCAGTGTGATAGCTCAACTCCATGAACAGGGCAATCGAGCACGAGAAGTCAAGATTTGAAAACCCCGCCCGTTTCAATCCCGAACGCTTCCTCGATGCTGACGGCCAGCTGAAGCCCGACTACGAGACAAGTGCTTTTGGATTTGGCCGAAGAGGTTAGTATCCTCGTCTCCCATAAGAGATCATCGCGGAATACTAATTTACAAACCCACAGTGTGCCCTGGAATTCCGTTTGCGGAAAGAACCCTTTGGATTGCTATGTCCACCACACTCTGGACATTCAACATACGTGGGTCCGACGAACTTGATCCTAAGACAGGATTGCGCTATCACTACGAAGATGGCGACGCGGCATTCAGTGGAGACGTACGTAGCGACTAATCGTGAGGCAATTACGCAGCTAACCAACCCACCCTTTGAATTTCCTGCTGTCTTCGAACCACGCTCCCTGCAACGAGTAGAGGTCGCTCGGAGAGAGTGGGCAGAGTGTGAGAAGGACTTGAATATCCTATTACCCGCGCCAAAGGACAAGTAGAACTGTGTCTTTTTTGGCATGCATGTTAGTTTCCTACGGCTGTTTCTGTCATATGTTAACCCGGAAAACATCAAGCTATAATTAACTCTGCATAGTGCTGTAATCTTACCACGGCGCGCAAACCACGGCTCGTGTGCCGAGGTAAATATTCATGTCACGACGTCACTCGACCTCCCCCTAAAGTGATTGTCAGTAACCAATCTCACAATTATCGTCCCACGCAATTTTCATCAACCAGACATATATGGTCTTCGATAGCACGACATCAAGACGCAGGGATCGTTCTATGCAGTGATAGAATGAGCCTGGTACGTATTGAGTCAATAATGCGCTGGTGCTTCGTTAACTTTCCGTTTTCTAGGAGCTTGAAGATTTTGTCTATCCAACCGAAACAGAAATCAGAACCTGGTCAATTTCAGAACAAGTTAATTGCATCAAAACTACGATGCACCGTCTAATTCCTGGTTATTCATTCCTTTTGAGGCAGCGGCTCCGGCTAATGTGATCATCAGGGTCAAAATGAAACAAAAACAATTTGAAAATCTACGGTTGTCTACGATTGCCATCAGAAATGCAGGTATCTGGTGTGGCCCGCAAATATACTAACTTGCTCTTAACTAATCGGAAGTAAAACCCGCGACTAATAGTATAGCTACAACTACACGGTCAGACACCTTGGATGTCCTGAGGACAGTAGCCGAGTTCTTTATGCAGGTGTGGCATCTTGATGGCATCGGGCCGTTCGCAACCATAACCGGAATTCCAAACAGTTTAGGTCAAAGTCGATAGACGATGGAATAACGTGGACTCCACATTGTACGTGATGATGCATAGACAACACCTCACGATTGATTCTACCCTTCAGATGTCTGTTGTACTGTTGTCATTGGGGGATCTTGGTCGTGATGATCATTTCTATGTGTGCTTCTAGCTTTCATCTAATTCAGTGACTGCCGCATAGCGACATTTGCAAAGCGATGGAACAATTTCAACATTGGCCCAGTCACGATAAGAGAAAACCGTGCGGCAACTCAATTCCATTGAACATATGGACATCAACAATACTCCTCAAATCATGCGCATTTTATGGCAAGGCCTGAACAAGGACACGGCACCACTTACCCCGTTGCCCAATTGTTTCACGAGGTTCGGACATATGTAATCTCCAACAGTTCTCCACTAAACTGTCAACGCCCCATCCCTCATCAGAATAGACTCGTTCAATGACGTAGCGTTCCATGTGAAATCAAGAAATCGGCTGATGTACGGATTGTTCAGGACTCCGGAGGAGACTTCTTTTCCACGCAGTGCTCGGGTTTCATGGTCAGACGGCGAAAAACAATCCTCCATCGATATCTCCAAAGTCTTTACCCTTCTATGTTCCTCACCTTGACCTTGTAGGTCTAATACACAGCTCTTTACGATGTCGACGGAAGATATTGGGTACTTTATCGGTCTTTATAGGGCGAGCCTTATACCTTTGCACGCCTGTCGTAAGTTTCCCTCGATCGTAGCGACATGTCTTTGTTGCTAAGGCTTGTAATAGTTGTCGGTTTGACATGGATGTTGCATGACTATTGTAAGCCTATTAAATATCGTTCTTTTCGCATACTTACATACGATTCAAGTAATTACTCTCGAGGATGAGGTGAGCTTTATCGCCATGCATGGCCGCAATGCTAGTGTGACCTAGTTTTTCGTTAGATAAGATATATATGGGTAGGCTAGCGTCACCTTGGGTTTTTCGATTCAACTCATGGTTCTCAGACCCAGAAGCCGGGCTTCAGCAAATTTATGTTCCTATGGGTAACGTGCTATGTTCAATCAAATCTCGACGAACGAACTGACCCCGACTTTAGATTCGTTACTACAGGTGATTTGCACACGAGTCACAGTAAAGATATCAACATAACCGCCGCGGCCGTTCGTATACAGCCTGGCGCTTCTCATGTTCGACGTCACTCAAATACACGTGTTTTCTATACCGGGAATAACATCGGACAACCTGTAAGAAACCCTCACAATTATTCTTCTGTGTTTTTCATCAAATATCTTTTCAGCTGTGTGGCAATGGATTCTATCATCCGAGTCGTCGGAGCAATCAGTTTGTGGTCAATCGAGATTATCATGATGTTGCGTGTGTACGCCTTGTACAACTGCTCCAAGAGGGCAAGTTCTGCCAAGGTGCCTATAGTCCCTGCCCCGCACCTAACGGTCTTCCCACAGGTCGCTTATTTCAACGGTCTTCTATTTCTCGGCTCGATTGCAGGCTTTCTCTGGGTCCTGATTCACAACGCTCAGAGACGCAGGGCAGTGATAGCAGATGCGATCCATCTCCCGCTCCCGGGCTGCCCTTCAATTCATTCAGGGGTTGAATGGTTGCAATGGGTGCCTGCGACTATTTTTGAAGGCATACTATTTGGATTTGCCTTATTCAAGACCCTCAAAACCACTACATCGCGGATAATGAAGAAGACAAAAGTATCTCTTTACTCTGTATTGCTTCGTGACAATCTATTTTATTTCTTCGGGCAAGTAAAAATTCTCATTCACCTATGCAGCTTGAAGCTGAACTGCAACTGACAGAATCACGGTTCTCCTCGTGTTCAACAACTTGATGGTTGTTGTAAGTGTTTCGTTGTTACCTAAACTTTTACATCTCAACTCAAACTTGTTTTTGTAGGGCGTGACGAAAATTCCATGGTTTAGTTACAGGTATATAGTTTTTTTCCACCGCTAGTATCACACTAATGTTTTGTTTCTTTGTAGCCCATTCCACGCCGCAATGGGTATTCTAACAACCCGAATGCTTATAAACTTGCGTAAAGCAATGGTGGTAAACCAGATCGTTTCCAATGATACCTCCAGCGGCGGCCAAAGGATAGCGAATAATCGCAAAACTCATTCACAAGCTACTGACGTGGGCACATGGCGTGCTGCCACCGTTGGATCCACCACTATTGGAATTGGATCTGTAGTTTAAACTTTCATATAGATTTTCCAGGTTAACATAGTTAGTTGAACTAACCCCCACTCTTCAATCCACATCACGTATATTGTATCACATATTTATAAACGCAACTGAGAACAGTAGACTATTTAGGCCTTCACAACTTCAAGCGCTGTGTGTGGCGTTTGACCCAAATCCTGGTTTTGCATCCTCAGTCGTAATATTAACGTCCGCTGAAGTCGTTGAATTAGATTCTGCAATATACTTGTTACTGAGTTACTGATTTGATATCTACCTCCACTTGTTGCCTGTGTATTGACTCGAAAAAGCAAGACCATGCAGGCTGTAGGCCACAATTCATACAGGTGAAGCTAAAGCACCAGCATGCGTCTTCAGCAAATGACCGAGTCCACTCATTACCATGTTCATAGATACGCAACCTCTTTTTTGAACGAGTTACAGTTATGACTACAGATAGAAACTTAAAGAGACTGGGCTGATATAGCCATATTACACAGAAAGAAACAACGGAGGCACACCTGGAATGTTGAACAGATATATCCAACACATTTTTATTAGAATGCTGTAAGGGAGGGTTGAGCGAAGAGCGATGGAGTGATGCTAGGTGTGTAAAACTGGAGTGTTCGTCGTGTGTTCGTCCTTTGAGGCTGCTTTGTGCAATTAGAAGACAGGATACAGGCGAATATACACCAAACAACCCCCAGATCAAGCAAGACGTGCACCAAAGGGGAAGGCAGGTCAATTCTGAAAGGAAACAAAACAGTGAGCGATTTTATATCCGTCATGGCGCTCTTGCCCTCTTCGTAACATGAATCGCAAGCGACAGAAACTAGGCATTTTATGGAGGTTATGATGAGCCTAATAGTTGTACAACTTTGGATTCGACGTCTTTCGCACTCAAGTTGTCTAGTTCAACGTGCTTCTCCACTCCGCGCTCTGCAAAGCAAGGTTTGGGATTAGACGCCGACACATTGTGTATAGTGAACGCACCGAATCGTGCAAATACTCTTGCAGGAGTACCGCTGGCTTCTCTAATCAGCACGGGAAGGTCAGGATTGTGTTGTTTTATGGTGGCATATCGCGAAAGGATAAACTCCCTAAAAAGTGCGTCAGAATAACACCCGTGTTAGATTTTTGAAGCAGCTGACCGAGTGCCCGACGATGCTGGGCCCGTCTGTGACATCAAGACTCTTATTTCCCTCAACGCTGGTGATAGAGCCTTCGAGAACGACATGAGTGTAGAGGCCAGGTGGGCGTCGGGTTGCAGGCGGTTAGCGGGAAAGTGCTGACGTAATCACGAGTTTCCACGCCGTCCATTAATCAACAACTCTTGACGACAGTCAGATCTTTGTCCACCTTCGCTCACTGTCATGGACGACGACGACGAGAAGCGCCAGCAAGATGACTGGGCCAGCAGCCGCAAGAACAGGCTGCCTTCGTTCACTGAAGTCCTTTCGAGACGAACACGGCCACCCGTTGATTTGTTCATGTTCTAGTGCGTCCCTTAGTTGTTCTTTGACTTCACCCTTAATCTTTTTTTCCAGTCTCTTTCTTCAACGCGAAGGAGCAGAAGATATTCTCGACTTCTGGCTAGATGTACAGCAACACGAGAATCTTTGTCGTGCATACTTCAAGGATGTTCGTAAATCAGGCCGTACGATCAAGGAGGACTGGCCTCAATATTGGGATTATGCGCGTAGAAGGGGCTCAATATATGGCACGGTAGTAGGGCTCAACCCTGATGGAGGAGGGACGAAGAGAAGCACGGCGAGCACCGGGGACATGATCACGGAGCAGGACAAGCACAATCTTGCGGCTGCAGGATCCTCTCATGACGAGAAAGCAGCCTATGGCGGACGCTCGACGAGCCCACGGCCAGGCACCGCAGTTCCTTCAGAGCATACGCGTGTCGCCTCCCCCGGTGAAGATGGCAAGGAACAGCCGCGTTCTACAACGCCTTTTTCGCTCTCTGGCCGCACACCGACGCTGTTCAACATGCGGCGTGCTTCCCGTGCGCCAACAGTTATACCTCGTTCTGCCGCCATCACCCGCTTGGACCTTATTGCATCTGCAGAACGTATCTTCTACCGATATCTCTCGCCCGCTGGGACTGTAAACGCGCCCGAGAACCATGAGATTTACCTCCCGCCGTCCCTTCGCATTCACAGTTTCCCTCTGAGCAGCTCTCAGGAACCTAAGAACCAGGCAGAGGCGACTCTGATGGCACAAATACCCGACATTTTCCACGCCCAGAAGGAGTACTGTTTTCGGGCAATGGAGCAGGACGCGTTCCCTCGTTTCCTCCGTTCCAAGGCTTTTGGTAACCTAACTCCCGTATCGGCATTAGTTCGCCTTATTGTAGGGCTCATCACGCTTTGGATTGGCCTTGCAGCGGCGTTCTCACTCGTTTTCCTCGATGTGCAACCAAAGTCCAAGCGGTTTTTCGTAAGTCTACCGCCTGATGGTTAGGGCTTCAGGATATCTGACATTACATACAGCTTTTCCTACCGTTTTCTGTTGCCATTCTCTGCCTTGTGTCACATCAATACGAGTTGGATCCCCTCCTTGTTTTCCTTGGTCAATCAGAGACGACTCCTTTCCGCACCTTAACCATCCGGGAGCCTTACGTCAAAAAACTGCTCTTGGGCCGCGCGATATGGGTCAGCATCCTCGTGGCCATCTTTGTTGTGGCATTGACAATAATATTCTGGGCGGTCCCTGGGCATCGTCTCTGACCAACAAATTTAAACCCAGGATGGATTGGGTCAAAGTGTAGTACCTTGGAACTTGTAGGCGCTTCTCGCAGAACTCTTCATTCATCATACGGTTCTATTATCTCCTATCGTCGCTAGTAATTTCTTCCTTAGTCATCATCTCTGTCTCTTTGTCGAGTCCTCCCTCTTGTTGTGTTTAGTTCTTAGTTTTGCCTTTACAGTCTAGGATACCCTGCTGCAGCGCCTCGGATCCATTAGTGCACTATTACCCATATACCTGTCATTATTATTTGACTGCCGGTTCACATTCTTTCTCATCTTGCTCTTCGTACGATAGAAATGACTGGTACCTTACAAATACACACCCTCTGCAACAACTCTGCAAGCTGCAATCAACATCAGTCAGGGTTTCCATTGACGATCATTACTAATTCTCACGCCACACCGTGTCATTCTTCTCCACCAGCACGAATTCTCTCTCCAGCGTTCTAGGCCTCTGCGCCCCCTCCTCTCCTTTCTTATTCTAAACTTCTGCCAATGCTGTTATGTCCTCCGTAAACGGTCACAAACACACCGGTTCTGTGACTCAGAACCATAAAGCTCAGCTTGCTAATGCCTATAATGAACTGGGGAAGGAACTTTCGTCAAACAAGATCAGGGTGGTCGGGAATTACACGCTAGGGAAAGTCATCGGGGAAGGTAAGCTCTTAACATGGCCCCTTGTGTAGTCTCTGATGTGCAGACAGGTGCCTATGGAAAAGTGCGGATGGGCACGCATCGTTTAACTTCGACCCGGGTCGCCATCAAGCAGATTCCTAAAGCCATGTCGGCGTCTCTAACTCGCGAAATACACCATCATAGGCAGCTACATCACCCCCATGTCACGCAGATGTATGAGGTCATTGCGACGGAGTCGTCAATCTGGATAGTCACGGAACTGTGTTGCGGAGGAGAGTTGTTCGACTATCTTGCAGAGAAGGGAAGGCTTTCGGAGGATGAAACGAAGCTGATTTTCGGTCAGTTGTGTCTTGCCGTAGCGTATCTGCACGACAACGGCATCGTTCACCGGGATCTCAAGCTCGAAAATGTGCTCTTGGATGAGCGTTGTCGCGTCAAACTGGGGGATTTCGGATTTACGCGGGAATTCGAGAAAGGTAATTTCATGGAGACATTCTGTGGTACCACGGGCTATGCGTCTCCGGAAATGCTGCAGGGACAGAAGTACCAGGGGCCAGGTCAGTCCCGCGCTACATCCCGTACAAATGATTATTCAACTGCCGACAGAGGTGGATGTGTGGTCCCTTGGTATTATACTGTACTGCCTCCTTACCGGAACCCTTCCTTTTGACGACGACGATGAAGAAGTGATGCGGCAAATGATTATTAAGGGAGATTTTGAAGATCCCGACTGGCTTTCGATAGGTGTGGCACATGACATCTTCTCTTGACACCCACTCATCCATCGTACAGAATCTCGCGATCTGATTAAGGGGATACTTCGAAAGGATATCTCAATTCGTTTCACCATTCCTCAGATTCTTGGCCATTCCTGGTTTACCACACGCAACCTCACCTACCAAATAGACGAGTCTGTTCAACAGCCTGACAGTGTACGCTCATCAGAGAGTTCCATGATGTCCCCTAGTGCCTCTCCCTTTGTTTCTTCATCCGACTTTACGTCCACGCCCACTACTCCCGACGAGACTCCCGACGATCCGTTTGAAATGCCCGCCAGCCTTCATCGCAATCCCAGTGAAGCTACTATTCGGAAAACATATGACTATGACTCACTGCATATAAAAGTCAATAGACCAGAAACAGTCCAGGAGGAAGAACCCCGTGTTCCCTCGCCTCCTCCTTTACGTCAGAACTCCTCTTCTTCAATCAAAGCGCCACCTATCCACCCTATTCGTACGCCAGCCCGCACAAAACGTCGCTCGGTGTCGTCCAATCTGTCTGATCCTGGTTCGCCCACCGCGGAGAAGTCACCATCACCACTTCCTCTTCGTAATGTCGATTTTGCATCATTACTCTCGACGCCAAAACCCATAATTTTTTCTACACCTGTCGAGAGGGAGCTGCTGAACAGCCTCAGCATACTTGGCTTCGACACTGCGCAGATTGTTCACTCGGTATTATCCGATGCATGCGATGCCGCTGGAGCAGTGTGGTGGATGCTCAAGAAGAAGGCGGAAAAGCGACAATTCGAAGAAGGCAGCGATCCATTATTGCCATCACTACCGAGTGCCACCGATTCTCCTTCTAAGCCTTTAGAGCCAAAGGTGCACAAAAAACGGAAGGTTTCTGCAGGAGTTCAGACCGATAATGTTATGAGCCTAAGCCTGGCGAGGTCTGCGCCACAACTTGCTTTTGTGCCGCCTACCCCTACGTTCCAGCGGACGACAACGACCCCGCCCCGTCCGACGACGCCCACACGCTCCTTGCTGTTGTCCCCGTCTGATAGTTCATCCAAGTCACACCCTTCAACGCCTGCCTCGAGTCTGAGGGACAAGGAAACCAAAAGCCGCAAAGCTAGATCCGGTAGTGTCAGTATTATGCAGCGTGCCACTACTGCGCTGGAAGCTGCTGGCTTGGTGCGCAAGAAGTCTTCAGAGGCCGTCCGTGAAGATAAGGATCGAGAGCGCGAGAAGTCAAAGGAGATGGAAAGAAGAATAGGCAGCGGAGAGGAACCGAGGAGCTCACACGGGAGCGGAGGATCGTCCAAGTTGACCAAGTCACCGCCTTTGAAACCAACGAAAGATTATCCGCCATCGACCCCGCCTCCATCCGATCTTCGACAACCACCTCCTCAAATGGGCTCGCCGTGGGTAATGGCTGATGCCAGCGAAGGCCCATCCCGTACACGAGGTATCCCCCCGACCCCTTCAAACACGCCAGGGGATGGTTTCCGGGAGTCAATGTCAACGCCGAACTTAGCTGAAGGCTCCAATTCCAAGGCTTCAGGCGGGCCTCAGCGAAACCGAGCTAACCTCTTGACAGCCTTCAGGCTTTGGTTCCACGAAGATAGGAAGGGGAAACGCAAAGAAGCTGCAAGCGGTGGCAACTCACACATGACTTACAGTCGACCTCTTACGAATGCCAATCAATCGTATAATAACGGGAGCAGTAAACGCAGAGGGTCTACAGGTGGGAATGGCTTTGGTATCCGTGGCCATAGACAGCGACCTTCAGCTTCTTCACGGCGTTCCAGCAGCGTCAACTCGCGCCGTTCCTCTGGCACATCCGTACAGCTGATTACGATGGACTCTCCACAAATTGCCACCAGACGTTCAATAGGGAGTCACACGCCAAATTCGGAGCGAGGGGATTATCCCTCGCGGCCCTCGTCGATCAGAAGCTTATCTATGCAACGCCATAATCATAGAAAATCGCCGTCACAGAGTTCATCAGGATCAACCCATCTACGTACCGCATCTCCCATGCAAAAGTATCACCGTAGAGCAGGATCCGGGTCCTCAACGACTCGTGTCGTTCGTCATAGCACGGCACGACCTCCACACATGCGATCTAACTCTGCCACCTCCTCCCTCTATTCGCCAACATCATCTCGACCACCATCATTCTACGAACTCTCCGAAAGTGAGGGCACCCGCGCGACATCTCCCTTCAAGTCGCGATCTCGTCGCTCCTCTGATGAGTACCGCCGGCCATCAAGCTCCAGCAATTCCACCTTCATCGCACAGAAACGCCAGGGCCCCTTCATGAGCCCTGCTACTCATGGACATCCGCATTCTCTTGGTCGATCAAGCTGGAAGAAGGCGTGGGGGCTCGAACCACCAGGATGGCAGTCACGTACTGTGCATCTTCCAATTGAAGTTCTCTCGATCTCGCCCGCTTCCGAACCCACATCGATCCGCGATGTCTTTTCGGGGCGCCAGTCGTTTAGCATGGGCGACGAAGATGATTGGGTTGACGAGGATGATGATGTCCCAGCTTTTGCAGGTGGCTTGGGCCAGATGGGGGTGGGATCCACATCAACATCACCACTCTCAGCGCATGCTGACCCGCCCCCGGCACTGACATTGTCGCCTGCGCCTCGAGGGCACCGGTCCTCGAAGCGTATCACGGCTAGCCAGAATAGCCACAGGGGCTCGTCGGCGTCTGGAAGTGGTTCTTCGAGTTCAGGGAGGCAGAAAGCGGGGCACTCGCCAGCTGAGCGTGCGTCCCCGGTGCCAGCAGATAACCTGTACGAGACGGAGACAAGGGGAGGTGGGAGGCGACAACTCCCTGCGAGCCGGTCGGGACCGGCATTTCGACATCCTATACAGGAGGAGGATGAAGGCGAGGAGGAATGATGATGTGATTGTTATATCTATGTATCGCTCATGTTTCTTGGCTGTGTCTCTTTTTCGTTCAAACAGCAATCCTTTGATTTCTCTTCACCGCTACATACGTACATTACATACAGGCATATTTATGTTCTGGTTCCCTGTATTCGTCTGTTTCATGGATATCATTTCTCGATAGATACCCTTCCGTTACCTATGTATGCATGCACCAGTAGTGTTCTAGCGTAGTATCCGTATCAGTAATAGTGCTGGATGATGCACCGCCCATAAGACTCCTCACTCTTGAATGATGATGGCTTTACAAAGTCGCCAAAAAAGAGGGCCAACTGTCTTAAACTGAAGATCGGTGATTCAACCGAATGAATTGTAGCCCTGGTTTTAGTAGTAATAATTTACCGACGGTGCAATTGCTTGGTAGTGATCGATTTGGCAAGGTTCTCGATTCTCGACGCGAATTAACATGGATCATCTCTTGTTGTACCTCGGGCCAGCCTTTCGACACAGACTTCACATCAAGGAGAAAAATTGAGAATTTGAAGCAGTTGCAACCCTTGATCTTTCGGGTTGAAAGTGAGGGTGTCGCCTCAACTACTGAGGCTGGGGCGCCAACTTCGAGTAACCCCGGGCCTACATCGCATGGTTCGGCGATAGATTTGATTTTCGGATCACTGATTAGATCCACGTAGATTGTAACATAAATGAAAGGTTGGCACGAAAACTCATCAACCCCACCCCACCCTCTTCATGGCCGCGACGGACGTGTTCAAGGTCTCCATTCTGGGAACGGAATCCATTCATTGTGGATTTCATCTCATTCCATACATTGCCCAAACTGTTATCACCACTCTTGCTTCGTCAACCTACGTCCTAATCACCGATTCAAATGTGGCCAAGTTTCACCTCAATGCCTTTGAGCAAGAATTCGAATCCGCCCTACAAAAGTTCTCTGGAGTATCGGTGAAGCCGCGGTTTTTGAGTCATGTCATTCCTCCAGGAGAGACGTCGAAGAGCCGTGAAGGCAAGGCGAATGTTGAAGACTTTCTATTGCTTAATAGATGCACGAGGGACACCGTGATCTTGGCGCTTGGTGGTGGAGTCATTGGAGATCTCATTGGATTCGTTGCTGCTACATTGTGGGCTGTCGAGTACTGTTCCTATGACCTAGTCTAACGAAGTTAAATTCAGCATGCGCGGTGTTCGGTTTGTTCAGATTCCAACTACCCTTCTCGCGATGGTCGACTCTAGTGTTGGCGGAAAGACCGCGATTGATACACCTCTTGGGAAGAACCTCATCGGCGCTTTCTGGCAACCGGAGTATATCTTCATCGATGCTGCCTTTCTCGAGACGCTTCCCTCTCGCGAATTCTCCAATGGGATGGCCGAGGTGGTAAAAGTGCGTACATGTTCTCGTCATGAACCATCCGTCTAACTATCCAGTCAGACCGCTGCTATCTGGGATGAAAACGAGTTCGGCTCTCTTGAATCCAATTCGGCCGAAATATTCGCTGCCATTCAAACCCCATCCAGCAACTTTGCAGGCCGTTCAGAAAACACGCGTTCAGTAGCTCAAAAACTCCTTCTCTCAGTCATTGTTGGATCCATCTCTGTCAAGGCCCATATCGTCACCATCGACGAACGTGAAACCGGGCTTAGGAATCTTGTTAATTTTGGCCATACTATCGGCCATGCTATTGAAGCTGTGTTGACGCCCACCATGCTTCACGGAGAGTGCGTTAGTGTTGGAATGATTCTCGAGGCCGAAGTTTCCAGACAGATGGGCATTCTCGGCCAGGTCGGTGTGGGACGTCTTACCAGGTGTCTGAAGGCCTACAATCTTCCCGTCTCTCTTTCGGACCCAAGAATTGCGAGTCTCCCCGCTTCCAAGTTGCTCACAGTGGATCGTCTTCTTGACATCATGAAGGTGGACAAGAAGAATAGCGGCGCGGAAAAAAAGATTGTCATTCTGTCCAGGATCGGTGCTACGCATGAACAAAAGGCCACTATTGTTCGTGACTCTATCATTGCGAAGACGTTATCCGAGGCCGCAAAGGTTGTACCAGGAGTCCCCAGACATGACCCTGTGACAATGGCAACCCCCGGTTCCAAGAGTATCTCCAATCGTGCCCTGGTCCTAGCCGCACTTGGCAATGGCACTTGCAGGCTCAAAAATCTTCTCCACTCTGATGACACCCAGGTCATGATGGCGGCTCTTCTCGAGCTCAAGGTAAGATTTTGGCCCTTGAACTCCTAGCCAGTCGCTCAACGACATGCAGGGCGCTGCTTTCGAGTGGGAAGACGAGGGTGAAACCCTCGTCGTCAAAGGAGGTAAAGGTTCCCTCTCGGTGCCATCCAAAGGCAAAGAGATCTACCTCGGAAACGCTGGTACCGCTGCTCGTTTCCTCACCACAGTCTGCACTCTCGTCCAATCCTCTCCTACTGACGATGCCCCTACGACGATCATCACTGGAAATGCACGCATGAAGCAACGGCCTATTGGGCCCTTGGTCACCGCCCTCCAAGCCAACGGAAGTTCCATTGAATTTGTCGAATCGGAAGGCTGCCTTCCCCTTTCGATCGCTCCGAACGGCCTAAAAGGCGGGCGTATCCAGCTAGCTGCCAGCGTCTCCAGCCAATATGTGTCCTCTATCCTGCTTTGTGCCCCGTACGCGGCCGAACCTGTAACGCTTGAACTCATTGGTGGCCAAGTCATCTCCCAGCCTTACATCGACATGACCATTGCCATGATGCTCGAATTCGGCATCCCTGTCACTCGGCGCGTAGATTCTAGCACCGGCGCTAAACTAGACATATATGACATACCCAGGGGTACATACACCAACCCGGAGGTGTACAACATCGAATCGGATGCGAGCAGTGCAACGTACCCGTTGGCTATTGCAGCCATCACGGGGACGTCGTGCACTATTGATAACATTGGATCATCGTCGCTTCAAGGAGACGCCCGCTTTGCAATTGAGGTTTTGGAGCGTATGGGCTGTAGCGTAGCTCAGACGGCGTCATCTACGACTGTGCGCGGACCGCCTATTGGGCAACTTAAGGCCATTGAAGAGGTTGACATGGAAGTGATGACAGATGCTTTCTTGACCGCGACAGCACTGGCTGCAGTGGCAGATGGCAAGACAAGGATTCTCGGAATCGCGAATCAGCGGGTCAAGGAGTGCAATCGCATCAGGGCTATGATGGATCAGCTCGGTGCGTTCATTCTCTCTGTACAAAGTTACTGGTAGACTGATTTTCTGGGAATCTAGCGAAATTCGGAGTGGAAACCATTGAACTCGACGACGGCTTGGAGATCGTTGGCAAACCTGTCAGTGCCTTGAAACGGGGTGTCAGTGTCCACTGCTATGACGACCACCGGGTGGCAATGGCGTTCAGTGTGTTGAGTACCGTGGTTGAGGACACGGTAATCGAAGAGAAAAGATGCGTAGAGAAGACTTGGCCTAATTGGTGGGATGATCTTGAGAACAAGGTCAGTCTAGTGCTCCTTTCGAAAACTGGAGATTTCATTCTTCTGTTTGTGTACAGATCGGTCTGAAGGTTGAGGGAGTCGATCTAGCCAGCATCGTCCCCAAGGCCTCCGCGAGTGGGACTCACTTTGGTGACTCGTCAGCGTCCGTAATTCTGATTGGCATGCGTGGGTCGGGAAAGACCTACGTTGGCAATGCTGCCTCTGCTGCTCTTTCGTGGACTTTCGTCGATGCGGATGCCTATTTCGAAGAGAAACTACAAGTTGGTGTCCGGGAATTCGTCCACGAGAAGGGATGGCCTGCATTCCGTGTTGCCGAGACTGAAATTCTAAAAGAGCTCCTCAAAGAAAAGGCAACCAACCATGTCATTAGTCTCGGCGGCGGGATCGTCGAAACACCTGAGGCACGAGATCTACTTAAGGAATATGCAACGCAATTCGGCCGTGTTGTCCATCTCTCGCGTTCACAGGACGAAATCATCAAGTATCTCCTCGAGGAGACTGCACGACCGGCATACGGAGAATCTATTGAAGACGTCTTCCGTCGTCGTGAGCCCTGGTTCACAGAATGCTCCAGTCACGATTTTATTAACCATTTCGCCCCCAACTCTAACATAACGGAGAAGGAAAGAAGAGACTATATTTCTGGCTACTTCAAACATCTGTACGGGGCACCATCTAATCTCGTTTCACCTAATCTCGTTTCGAACGATGTGGTCCCTAATGGCCGGCGTTCATATTTCCTTTCCTTAACCTACCCCGACGTCACCCAAGCGTTCCGCGATATCAACGAGATATCTGAAGGTGCAGATGCTCTCGAGCTCCGTGTGGATCTTCTTCGCTCAGCCAATGACTACGATTCCCCTGAGGTCATCCCATCCAAGGCTTTTGTCGCCGATCAGATGGCAGCCTTGCGTCGCGTCACTTCGCTCCCCGTCATATTCACAGTGCGCACCGTTTCCCAAGGAGGCGCCTTCCCAGACAATGCTACTGAAGCCGCCTTCGGACTCCTGGATCTTGCTCTCCGCTTGGGTGTGGAATATCTCGACGTAGAAACCACCCTTCCAGAAAAATACATCCGCGCTTTGGTCTCCCGGAAAGGTCCCACCAAAATCATTGCATCCTTCCATGATTGGAGCGGAAAGCTGCAATGGGGAGGTCCTGTTATCAAGGAGCGATATGAGATAGCGGACCAGTTCGGTGACATCATCAAGCTCGTGGGGAAGGCAAATACGATACAAGACAACTTCCAGTTGTACGATTTTGTTGCCAAAGCAGAGGCCCTTCCTGAAGCAAAGCCCGTTATCGCTATCAACATGGGTGTTGAAGGCCAAATATCGAGGGTTCTTAATAAAATTTTCAGCCCTGTCACCCATCCACTCCTCCCCGTCAAAGCCGCTCCAGGTCAGCTGTCCTTCAAGCAAATTCAAGAGGCACTTCATCTTATCGGCCTCCTCCCTGCTCGGAGGTTCTACCTGTTTGGAACGCCGATTGCTCACTCCATGTCCCCGACCCTCCACAACACAGGCTTTGAAACTCTGGGCCTCCCGCACACATACGAGCTCCTTGAGACCGCAAAAGTCGCAGAAGAAATCAAGGCTGCCATCGCTGCTCCTGATTTTGGAGGTGCCTCTGTTACGATCCCGCACAAGCTTGACATTATCCCACTACTCGATGAGCTATCACCTGCTGCAGAAGCCATTGGCGCAGTAAACACCATCATTCCTCGAGCAACCTCTGTCGATGAGAAGGCTTGGAAGTTGTATGGCGACAACACCGACTGGCTCGGCATTCGTGACAGCATCCGCGAGTATGTTTCTGTGATCGACACGGCTCTCGTCATTGGTGCCGGCGGCACTTCCCGTGCTGCCATTTACGCCTTACAATCCCTAAATGCCAAAAGGATATATCTGCACAACCGCACAACCGAGAAGGCACATGAATTAGCGGCTGTTTTCCCCGACGCTCGTATTCAGGTTTTGGATGCGATCGAAGAATGGCCCTCTGGTGTCGCCCCGCCTTCAGTGATCGTCTCGACTGTGCCGGCGACTGCCCTTTTACCTGCTTCCGGAGAGAACATCTTTCCGTTTTCAAGTAAACTGTTCGAATATCGGGATGGGCCTGCTGTTGTCGTTGACATGGCGTACAAACCTAACCAAACTCCACTTCTAAAGCTTGCGAAAGAGGCTGGGCGGAATTGGGAGACTGTTCCTGGGCTTGAAGTGCTCTTGAAGCAAGGCTATGTTCAGTTTGAAAAGTGGACAGGGGGACATTGCCCGAAACACGCGATAGCAGAACAAGTCAGGAGAAAATACCATGAACAGGCATAGAGGAGAAATTGAAATTCTAGCTAGTTACAATACATCTGTGAGGAGCTGTAAGTGGTCCTTGATACGAATTACGAATCAATTATTTTACCTGGGCTCTTCATTCAAAACTAACACTTATGTACATCGTGGTGGCTGCAAGCGTAGCACAGTGCGGGGTCTCGGCGGATTCTTATCTACTTCTAGGCTCAACTTGCACATCGACTCATTGATTCGATTTTTTGGGCGGGCTCTCTTCTTCGCCCCCGAGCGAGCAGCTCATGTCAATCGTTGAACGGTGACAATGGACGCCATTTTATGTACTCGGAGTCGTGATGTTGACCTTGATGATCTGCTAACATGCCGCTGTGTACAATGGTTACAAGTTTATACCTTCAAAATCATTGCCACCTCTACGGCTTAGCGGTTTTCTGAAGGTTTCATCCTTCGTATTAATCACAGGTTATTGCTCAAAATCCTTCGCTCGATGGAAAGCATTTGCCAACCTGGCCCAATGGACACCAGAGATCAAATCGATCAAACTTGGACTGCTTTAAGTTCTAACTAGTCAGCGCACAGCCGCGTCCTCCTGACAGGCAGACATGTACCTTTCTGCTTGTACTCTGCCAGACTGTCCATCATGTTCTGTTTACGTCAAACTGAAAGTGGCTTACCATGATCAATACTTTTTCAATGGCTCCGCTAGTATATGAGCGCGCAAAGAATCTCTTGCTGACCCTCTATCGCCCAGTGGCCAAGACCGTATTCATTGACGGTAGGAGAAATGGATGGCCCACTTGAGAATGCGTACTATGAACTATTGGCGGACACAATCATCCCGTATGTGTTTGCAGCGTTCTTGGTACGTTCCTTGGAAGCGGATTCCCCTTATACTTCTGGTGCTCACTCTCATTTATAATCGCTTTCATAGCTGGAGTCTCTTCTATTCGGTGAGTCCCAAAGTCTAACAAGCTTCCGTCTTCCACGTTCAATGCCCCTTGACAGGCATCCAATGCGTTCTATTCTGCGTGTGCCTCTATCTTCTCGTCACTGGTCGGAACGCCGCGCATCTCGTCATTGTGATATCTATCTTCGTGATGTTTATATTATCCGTCGCAGATATGGCCCTTTCATACCGGTGGATCCTCCATGATGTCCCGGCAGTTCTTAAGTTCCAGATGAGCGCGAACGTGGCTGTCAATCGACTGTTCCCAAAAGGATATCTGTATATATCGAACAAGTAAGCAGCCCAAGGTTGAAATTCGCGACGGTCGTTTCATCTTATGGCCCCTACTCTTTACATGACAGTCTTATTGCGGATGGACTCCTGGTGCGTCTTTAGTCTCCGTCGTTCCCAATCCGTCCTCACAGGTTGCTTGTTAGACGTACCGCTGTTATAAGATATGGAATAGTCGAACATATGTTGCGGTAGCAGCCGCCATCTTCCTGGTGGCAGACTCAAGTTCGTCTCTCTGCCTTCCCCTTGAGGAACCTCACACTAAGCAAGAAACAGTATGGGGGTGTATTAGCATGAATACCGGACCCATCTTTACAGTCGGCGCCAAATTTATCCCTATGTTCTTTTGGAGCGTGTTTGCCTTCAACACAGTTATGACTCTTGCGACAGGTTGGTCAATGATACCCTTTTTTCGGCTAATCGTTCTGACTGTGTTGTCCAGCCGGGCGCATATGGTGGGCCGCACGGACTGTTCAGCCCTTCCTTGATAGTCGACAGATCAAGAGATTCCACACTGCCATGGCTATCATGTGCGCAATGATTTTCAGACAGATTCCAAGCTAACAACCCGCCTTATTTAACAGCCTAGAAAGTGGTGCAATCTACCCAATCACTATTCTTATTCTCATCGCTATCCCAACTGACAAGTCCTATAGAGTAAGTAGCATCTATATGACCAGCCTTTCCCTCTGCCATTCTTTCATCAAGATTTGACTTCTTGTCCTCTAGATCATCTTCCTCTTTGCTGCCATTCGGATCGTAGTGAGTCTCATGATTCCGCTCGCAGCATCGGCCTATTGACGATCCGTGCACTTTCTCGATGTACAGTGCATTATGCCTACGTTGATGATCGTTCAAGTTCAAGTGAGCCGAGGATACGCGCCAAAGGCAGAGACGCCGTCCCAGCAAAGATCTCTCAGCCATGAATTTTCACTACAATTCACTTCTGTACCCCCTAGTCCATCCCCCATCGCCCCGCCAAATTCAATACGAGGCTCACGATACCTGCTCTACTAACATGCCGACTGAATCCTAAATACCCAGGTGATCAAGAGATGGATCAAGATTTGTTTGAGGATTTGTGGGTGGGGGGATATCATCATTAAGCGACAAGGTCGCTCCAATATTAATATTGTGTGTATCAATATATCGTAATTTGCAAGTCTTGCAATTAGAATTGTAAAACGCTTCTTACGGAATGTAAAGACCATCGGTTGTACAACGTCGAAAGGAGCTCGATGACATAAATTGCTTGACCTTAGTGATTTGGCTCGTGCGCCATACGTGAGGCAAATGCTACCCAGGGTTTGCAGATTTTTACGTGTTTTCAAGAAGAGCAGTGCTCTAATTCAAAACGGAAGACAAAGTACAGAGGCGAAGATAGAAAAAAAATAATAAAGAAGGTCCTGAGACTCTGGCCGATTGTGCACAACAGATGGACGTCAAAGGATTGATGTTACACACAGTACGAGGGCGGGGAGGAAAGTATTAAAAGCAGTATCGTGCATAGATATGTCGCGGTAGCACAACAAACCGGATCGAATATGAGTATATGTGGAGAAAGGATTATTTCCCTGTCGCCTTGACAATTGAAACGACGATGATAACGATGATGACCGCGACGGCGACACCAATGATGATACGCATCTGGAGCATTGAGTTGAATGAGTGCAGGCAGGCGTAGGGCGCAAGTTAACGCACCTTCATGTCTTTCCACCTTGATCGCGAGAATGGCGTTACCTCATTGAGCACACGGAGATTTAAAGGCAACATACCACATATTCTAAACGAAGTTGTGAATTAGTCATTGTCCATGCGGTTTCAAGATAAACACATACCTTTCGCACCCGGTTTGCACCACGTCGGAATCCCTGTGCCGATACCGCAAGAGTGTCTTGTGGCAAAGTCAATCAGAAACACTGCCTCGCACCACAACCTGGTGGCACCTGGCTGCCACGAGGTCAAGCAAGCTGGTAACAACGTACCTGTCTTGTCTTGTAGTGAATCCAGCCTCTCGCCTCGTTCTGCCACCTTCGTGATATTTTCCCTCATTATTCCAACAGTGTCATCAATTTGTGCTTGGATGGCCGCCGTTTTGGGATTTCCCTGGCTGGGACCAGCAGGGTTTGGTGAAGCGCCGTTACGGGGAACATATGGGTCGTAAGGTTCAGACCTACATACAGAGTGTGAGTAATGTTCGGAGTGTTGAATCATAGACCCTAGGCGAACATAATGGAAGCGTACGAGTCTGAAATCAACGGGTTAGACTCTCCTCCTTGTTCAACGCCGAAAACACTGTGCTCACCGTATCAAACGATAAAGAGGGGAGGGAGGTGGTTATGAACGTTGACAACAAAGGCCGATTTGCTGACGCCAGACTGCGATGGCAATGTTTTCCCCACGGTGTGACCCGCAGGCCGTCACCCCTGCATTTGTCACCTCATCTGACGCCCGCACACTGCCTTGATCACTGTCGGACAAAGCACCATTAGTCCTCCAGAGGTGACTTGCCCTCAAAATTCAAACGGCCACGCGTGTAAATCCATAAACGTTCCGGAAAACGTCTGGCTCTTAGAATTTACTAAATCGGTTCCCGGACACCTCAGATTTTCTCGTACGTATAACGAGAGGTTACGTATTTAGCTGGCGGTCTCTTTTTACTTCTCAGCGCCGGACCGTCATTGCACAATGAAATAGGAGATGCGACATTCCACATGACATCTAATTTACCTGCGCACTAGCCCCATATTTCACTTCTCGAGTCTCGACGTTTGTTGATCAAATATGAAAGTCCTCAGACGAAAACTGTAGAGGCGATATCATTTTTGGCATTGATCGTTCAAAACGTATACTGGAGGAGACAGGGACGCGTATTACACTTGATTAGTGTGCTCAATACCTACTTTGCCAATGGGCTATGTAGCATGTATGGACGCCTCCTGAACTACTATTATTGGTCACGTAATGCAAACGAGTCAAGCAATGCAAATCTTCAAGTTCGACCCCTTCCACTCACTCTGGC
>JABAJS010007660.1:0-50239 GCA_018221635.1 Tephrocybe sp. 10521TJB
CACGTCAAATGATTTCTAACACATTTTTCTTGAGAAATATTTAAGATATAATTTTAGAAATAGAATAGCAAAATTAACTATTTTTCTTTGAATTTTTCCAAAGAAACAGATAACAAAGATGTGTCATATTTCTTATCTGTTTCTTAAGAAAAATGTGACATGTATTGTCACATTTTTCTTAGAATACATTTGTCACATTCCTTTCACTGTTTCTTTGAAAACTTTTCAAGTTTTTCTAGAAACTTTTTTCCTGTATCTCAAGATAAATGTAAAACTTGAAATATGACAAATGTATTCTAAGAAAAATTCAAAGAATATTTTATTTTATTTCTCTAGATAAAGGAAAGAAAAACAATTAATTTTGCTATTCTATTTCTAAAATTATATCTTAAATATTTCTCAAGAAAAATGTGTTAGAAATCATTTGACGTGTTTCTGATACAGATACTTCAAACATTTCCTGAAGTGCCTATAACCCCAGTTTGAACTGAACAGATCCTTCGTCTATGTCCAAAATTGTGATTTTTATTTTTATTTTATCAATATAGACTTATCCCAGATCAAAAAATGGATTATCCTGTTCACGAGGTATGAATAGTGTGCATCACAACATATACAAACAATATCAATTTAACCTGCGTTGCGCCTATCCATTATACGGTAATACCAAAAATATGTGAAAAACCCCGATGTTTTTAACATCGGAGTTCTTAACCCAGTACCAGTTATACCGTAACGGTATAACGAGTCTAGCGTGGTGTAATTTGTAAAGGCCCAGAACAGACCCACGTGCCATCCACGCGCCGCACGTGGCCCCAACTTTGCGGTGACGTCCTTGTCCTTGGGGCGGTCTGCTGCAGCCCTCCAGCGCAGCGCTAAAGTAGCGTCAGAGGCCAGGTCATGCCCTCAAGCCACCGCTCCTCCTCATCCACACATTCATACAAACGACCCTTTTGGCGCACCGCAGCTGTAAGCCTATCTAAAGAGACAGCGAGCACTGGGCTGTCGTTCGTATTAGCTGGGGCTGAGCTCGCTCCTACATCCGAGTCAGAGGCAGAGGCAAAGTTGACTTTGAATTTGGGTGTACCTGTGAGGAAGAGCTACTCGTTGGAGGAACTAGACGCGAAAGAGGAGGATTTTGACGACGGAGAAGAAACGATATCAAGTCCCGGTACCTCCCCGAACCGAACAGAGCCGCTCGTATCCCCGGTTCTCCTCCCACTCCCGCCTTCACCTCTACCAACCAAACCGCTCCCCTCAACTTCCCCGCGCCCGACTTCCAGCAACCCGAGCGCACGCACGTGTTTTGATCCAATCGACGACATCGTACCTTCGCTCTCGCTTTCTCCTTTGCCGTCTCCCATTACACCGGCCCTAGTAACTGTAACATCTCCCACTGGACTTGGAGAAGGCCACGCAACGGCGCGCCTGTCGTCTCTCAACCCCTCCACGAGCCGATTCAGTTTAAGTATTCCCCTCCTGGGACGTCCAAAAGTACCGCTTGATCGTGGTATGATGGATGATATGAAGACCGGTGAGTATAGTCTCTCTTACTTTATTATTCTGGTTTCATTTTGTTGCTATCGTGAATACTAACTCCCTCTCCAGTACCGCCCTCTGTACTACAGCAACCAGAAACACCAGCATCGTTAACCTCAGATACGGGCGCACAGCCCAGCGCAACACCTCGTGAGTCGCTTTCTTCGTCTTGTTCCTTCGTTTTTAATCCACATGTTCATTGCTTCATCAATCGCCGTTCGAACGGTTTACACAATTTTTACATCTTTCTCCATCTCTCACCTCAATTCAATTGGGAGAGAAGAGTTCTTCAATCCCATATTCGTTTTCAAGTTCTCCTTGAATGGACAGACGAACAAGAATTGGCCTACCACAAAGACACCTCATTTCGAATTCATCTTCTTCGCATTAAATCCCTACTTACAAACTAGACCTTCTCTTTCGTCTCCCGCTTGCGGGCCTATCTACATCTCCCCTCAACTTCCTTTTTTTTATCTTCTTTACTCGTTAATTATAACCCAAGCTTGTGATAACATCCTCTTTTCAGTCTCCGCGCCTACTCCCTCAAGTATCAACGTAACCTCGACCTCAAGCACGACCGCAGCAGCAGCGTCAACGAGTGAGTAACCTCATCCTACACTTACAATCCCTCCTTGTCTATCTGTACCTCTTTGCCCGCCCCCTTTTTTCCTTTCTCTCTTCACCAACCTCCTGATCTCGCATCTACTCCTGGACGCACGAGTTGGCTCTGTCTTTCGCTGGGTGCAAAATGCGACGCTTCTCTTAATTCACGATACCTTGATCTATATACGGCCTCGCGCAGCCCAGTGTCTATGCTCTAATACTTCACTTCCTCCCCGTCTTCTTTTCAAATGCCTGGCTGTGCAACGTACTAACGCCCTCCTCCAGCCCTCGACGCCGCCGAACAAACGCCTACACCCATCTCTACTCCGGAGGTAACCATCGCGCTCGCCTCGGATCCACCACCATTAACAGACACGACCCCGGACCCGACCACGTCGGAATCAAACTCAGATCCCCCACCCACCCTCGAACCCTCGACCTCATGGTGGAGCTACGTCAGCTGGGGCTCTTCCACGTCACTGCCACGAAGCACGTCTAACCCTCCCGCGGAAGCAGCAGGTGCACAGACGAGCACGGATCCTGCGAAGCAGCCCCAACGCAGCCGCGATCCTTCACCGGCGCCCAGCATCCGCATCTCGCCTCCTGAACCCGATTCTCGGGCTGTGGCTGAGGCTCCTTCCACAGATGTAGACTTAACATCTACGCCGAATGATCCATCTCTGACACCAGACCCCTCTCCCGCACCCATCGACGGGCTCCCAGCGCCCTCACTATCCGAATCGGATCCAGCACCGACGACGACGGATTCGACGACAGTAGATGACGCGCTGCCACCAGTCCCACCAGTCGTCACTTCAAGCTCTAGCTCCGGTTCGGCATGGTACACCCCTTGGGCGTGGTACTCGTCTTCAACATCCATTGACGCTGTTACCGATAAAACCCCCGCCGAAACGCAAACATCGGCTCAGCCTGATGAAGAACAACCCATAGCCCCAGAAATCGAAGCCCCAGCCGTAGTCGAAATCTCCACGGACGAACAGGACAAGGCTGCAGAGGCTCCCGCGTCACAGGCTCCACCCACCGTCGAATCCTCCCTACCATCCCTCGACCCAATCCAAGCTTCCCTATCGCACTCGTCCATTCGCTCGGGCTGGGCATCCTTCTTCTCCTCCCGGTCACTCGTCGTCAAGCGTATCACCGCCGCACCCGTGCAGGAGGATGGAGGGGTGGAGAGGGACGAGAATGGTGTGGAGGTGATGGACGTCCCTGATTTGGATGAGAGTGGGGAGGTGAAGGAAGAGGACCAAGGGAAAGATGCCGGCAAGGAGGAGAACGAGAGCAGAGGAAGGTCAGAGGCTGTGGGCACGATCACAGTGGGCAAGTCATCTTCGACAGGGAAGGCCCCATCAAAGGACAAGTCCCAATCCCAATCCAAAGAACGAGGCCGCGAACCCGACACCACCAAGAAACCCACCGCACCCTCCTCCTCATCCCGCTCATCCTCAATCGCGCGTTCCCAAACCCAAACCCAAACCCCAGGCAAAGGCAAAGCCCCACCGCTAATAATCGCCGACTCCATCAAATTCGCCCTCCCTCCAACTCCCAACCCCACACCCTCAACGAGCCCTTCCCCAACCCCTGCCCCAATCTCCTCCTCCTCCAAGCTCTCCTCCCAAAACCCACCCCCGTCCCCCTCGACAAAATCCCAATCCACCACCAAAGCCCTCCCAAAGTCCAAGCCAGGCTCAGGGTCCACGACCCCCGTGCGCCCCCCAAAGCCGAACCTGATCCTCCCAACGTGGGCCGATACGTTCCACAGCGCACCTCGCAACGTCGTCCCCTCCTCTTATCTCCCACGCACCTCAGGATCTGGCCCAGGAGAATCCGGCAGCGGGGGCGGGGGCGGATTCAGCCTCGCACGGACCATGAAATTCGTCAGCGGGGTCCTCTTCGCTGGGGACTCTCCTACTTCTACTTCAGGGAGCGGTGGTCCAGGTGGTAAAGACCCATCCGCAACAACGATTCCAGCAACCGGTCTAACAACTCAAGAAGCCAAAGACCGCGAGCGCCAAGACCACGAGCGCAAGATGCAGCAAGAGCGCGCGGAGCGCTATAGGTCCTTTGGGCCCGAGCTCCCGCGCGCGTACGATATCGTCGAGCCTCCGGCCCCGTCTCCGTCTGTGCCTGCCTTGGTACCGAAAAAGTCCAAGTCGAAGAAGGGCAAGGAGCGGGAGAAGGAACTTGGTGGGGAGAATGAGAAGGGGGAGAAGGACACGATGAAGGACGTGCTGAGGGGATGTAGACGCGTGTTGGTTATTGGGATACACGGGTGGTTCCCTGGGGCGGTTATGAGAAGTGTTATTGGGGAGGTAGGTTGGATTTCATTTTTTGCGTTCTCTCTCATTCTGTTTTCATTTTTCTTAATTTCCGTTTCCGTTTCCGTTTTGTTTTTCTCATCTTCTGCTTTTGGCTCTCCATTTCCGTTTTCGTCTTCCTTCTGTTTTTCTGTTTTCGTTTGTTTTTCTAATTCACTGTTCTTCCCTTCCCTCGCTCGTTTTTTTCCGATCTTATCCTTTTCTCGCCGTTCGTTCGTCATCTTCGGATCTCTCGTCTGGCTCTCGTGTATACCATACCGGGTTGACTGACTCGGTTCACGTTCACGATCCTGTTCACATTCCTCCTCTGCCGGCATTCATTCAAAACTATAAATGCAATCTATATTGCATTGTTATTGTATATTGCATTCCTTCCTCCTTCCTTCCTTCCTTCCCTTTTTCTATGCATCCGTCACACACACGCCAACCGGCATTCATCCCACCACCGTGCACCCCACTTCGATTTCATACATGTGGACATTGGAGTCCCAAATCGCCCGAATCGGCCTGCTTGCGTTCTTGGACGTGAATACAGGCCAACTGTCCTCTTCCACCTTTTTTTCTCTTTCTTTCCATATTTCGGCATTCCTTTTCTTTGTTCTGCCTCTCCATTCCTCCCCCAAATCCGCGATACACCATTTATGATCTGCGGCGTCACTGGTTGACACTCCAGGGTACTTGCCTCGTGCACCTGTCTTCTTCCGGGGACTTGATTATTCCCCAGGGCGCCTGGCGGGGTAGGAGAGCGGCTGGTCCCTGAGGTTTCTTATTGCCTCCTCGTCTGGAAGTCAACCTTCCAATTATCATTTCCATTTTTTCATTATCTTTCTCCGTCTTTACTCCTTGTTTGTGGAGCCGGCCGGCGATCATTCGGGATATCTCTTCCCCTGGCCCTTACTGGGGCCTACTTACCTGGACTAGGGACCTTACGGCCCTGATTTGTTTTTGCATTTTTGGGGCTGGGGGTGGGCTTTCTTGTACATCTGCCTGCTACCGCCGCACCCCGTTTACCCTGGTTTACCCTATCAACTTTTTAAACTTTTGACTTGCTTCTTCGCGCTAGCTCTCTGTAGCAATGCATCGAATTCTGTTCCTTCACAGCCCTCGTCGATGTTCTTTGATGACTGCAATCACTTCAATCCACCATTCTTTCTTCTATTGCTTGCATCTTCATCACGATCAATAGTTACTGATTTTCACTCTGTTTCATCTAGCCGACGGGGACAAGCGGAAAGTTCGTTAACATGACAGTTCAGGCGCTCGAGGAGTTCCAAGAGGCAAACGGGGTAAAACTGGACAAGATTACAAAGGTTCCGTTAGAAGGCGAGGGCACCATCGAAGGGCGCATTGCCAAGTAAGATCCTTCAACTTGTGCGCATCTCCAGAATGACTGATTCTGGGACCGAAACAAAGGTTGTACGCCAACTTGAAGGCAAACCAGGAGTGGATGGATGACTTGCACGCGGCAGATGCCATCATAGTTGCGACACACTCCCAAGGATCAATCGTATCTACACACCTCCTAGATCGGCTTATCAAAGACGGGCACATCAGGACGGCTCGCGCCACGGGTGCCATGCCCGCCGCCAGTGTAGCCAATACCGTCCTCGGCACGGCAGAAAACGCTTTCCGCACTGCGGAGGCGTTTCCGCTGCCCCTGCCCGGTACTCCACTTAGGGAGACACTTGGCACCAGAAAGTCTCAACGGGTTTGCTGCCTGGCGTTGTGCGGCATCCATCTTGGCCCGTTGCGCTATCTTAGTAGTAGTTCGTTGCTACAACCTTACTTCCAGGTATGACCCCGATTGCAACCTGTCGTACTGCTTTTGCTGACGTGTTACCTTCTCTTTTCTCCATTAGTATTTTGAGTCAGCTGCCGCGCGCGAACTTTTTGAGTTCCAGGTGGGTGGGATTTATTTCTTGTCGGCCCTCATTTCTACCCTTTACACTTGAGTCGACTCTGTTGATCAGAGAATCAAATGTCAATCATTGCTATGGTCCATCCCCATCCCAGGCTAACGCGTTCTCACCCTAGAATACGGAAAGTGAAGTATCAAAGAATTACGTTAACGCCCTTCGAAGTGTTGTAGACCATGGTGTACGTCGTAATATGCACAGCTTCAACTGAGGCCATCGCTCACCTCGCCATTACAGACGAAGATGGTTTATGTGGCTTCTTTGAACGATCAAGTTGTGCCCATATATTCTGGCCTATTCACGGCCGTTTCACATCCGCTGATTCTTCGCGCCTTGTACATTGACGGCGATGCATACCAGTGCGTCTCAGCTCAGCTGATTCCCTTCGTCCTATCTTCTGATTTTCTCGCCGAATCATCTCCAGTTCCTCGGATTTCCTGTCAAACCTCCTTGTCCTTCTTCTCCGCATATTGAACTCCGGAATTCCGGATTCTGGATTGACAATGCATCTTTCTGAAGCGACTGCAGGTTCTCTCAATGGCGTGGGTCATTCGACTGCCTATGAGGAAATATCTACATATTCGTACGTCTTTCATATGACTGTCGGAGTTCCTACTCTGATGATCTTGGGCTGACTGGGATGGCGTCATATTAGCCTTGCTGTCAAATATCTCTTTCTAACCAATGATGGACTAGAAGACCAGTACCCCGACCTGGTACTTGAACCATTTAATGCGGCGACGGAGACGAATGACTACGAGGTATGACCTCAGCCCAGAAACATTAGCGCTGCAACGAACGCTCACCACGTTGCTTGCAGATCCCATGGTCGTTGCGTGATGTCATAGCAGATGAGCGTGTGACGCACTTCTTCTCCAAGGAAATTGCGGAGCTTAAGGATGTCTTTCGCGATTGGCATCCAAAGACCACCATTCTGCGAGATCTCAAACGCAAGCTCCAGCCGATCCAGCGTCTTCCTTCTACATTCCATTCCTTCTCATCAAGCAAGCTTTAGCCTCATGTTGCATGCATTTTCTTGTCCCAACACGCACAATACACACGTACTCATCATCAATCATTACATAGCATTAGTTCATCGTTTTCCTAGATCATTAAATTTGTACTGTATCATATAGAGCAACGAGGCTGACGTTATGCATCGCATGACATGTTCACCTGAAGCTCCAATGCCTGCTGATCCTGTGGACTAAGAGAACATCAAGAGGACCATCTTCTATATCTTTAAGCATAGCAATATAACCTCCCAGGATTGGCAAGTTCAACGATATTCGGCACCGCAATCACCGATCGATGTAATGATAGTACGGCCATTGGAGCGTGCTAGCACTGCTTCAATGTCTTCGTTATCCTTGGGTGTGAGGTGAAATCCGAATGCCTTGTGATTGTCGTCAATGTGTTCCGAAACTCCAAGGCGCGCACCTAAGAACAGTGATATTCGTCAGCCTAATAAACCATGGTTGCAAAAATGATACTACGCGTACCAACAATAACTGCTCCCACGAAGGAGTGATCCAAGACCCAACGTGTGGCAATGTTCGCAATGCTCAAACCACCGTGGCGATCTCCGATGGCTCGGAGCCTTTCCAACAGCATTTGGAAGAGACTCCAGCTACCCCATGCCTTAACAATCATGTCAAGATACTTGTATTGACGCCACCCGTTAGATCGCTCAGGGACGTCGAGGAAGCTCATTTATTTTACCTTTCGTTGAGATGGTGTAAGATTGCCGGAGTACAGATCTGGTTCCGGTTGGCCTAGCCACTTGTCGGCAAGAAACCCACCGCACTATGATATCATCATATGAGGTGTGAGGAACGCGGTTATTGTTAAAACTCCAAATAACGTACGAGTGTACCGTAGGTTAACAGTTTGAGATTATGCTTCTCGCACACATCAGACATTCCATGCAGAGGGCGCGTATCAACTATTGAAAACTGGAGACTCATATTATCATACCACCATCAGAAAGCGTATGCCGAGGTTTCCACGTACCTGGACCTGGTTCGAGACTATGGCTCCTTGTCCTAAATGGGTGCAGATCTCATCAGTCCTGATTGCGTCGAAATTGCAGAGACCGATTGCAGAGATGAGTCCATCGGCCTTTAAATCGCACAATATTTGAAGGGCACTCAGGTAGTTGTTGTCGGAATAATCTTGCCAATGAAACTGCCGAGAACATCAGAATCTTCAGACCGGATTGAAATGACCGAATCTAAACTTACCTGTAGAAGATCGACGCTGGCGGTTCCCATGCGCTCCATGCGCTCCCGAACCGCATTAAGAACAAGAGGTCGAGATACCGTGATATGCTTGAATACACACCACTTGGTTGCCCCAAGAACCTGTTGATTTGAGGGTAGTGAACTACGAAATTGGCCCTGGATCATGCTGATCAGCAACCGACAAATATCCGACTTGGGGGACACATTTACGAAGGTGATTTCGGCGCTGCCATAATGGTCGGCTGCAATAACCAGCGATGAGCGACGTGGTAGAAATAAAATGATTGAGGTAACACACCCTGTCACTGTCATGAGGAAAGCAGTCAATCAGCCGGGGTAGTATGTACGCACCATATCTGAGATATCGGTATTTGTCAAATGGTCAAGAAGTTAAAGATGGTAAAGAAACTCTCACCAAACGCAGTGTATCCAAGGCTGACACGTTTTGCCATTCCCTGACGTATTTTTGAAACTGGAGCACTCCCCCAAGCATTACTTGAAAGTTGCCAAAGTCCTGTCCAGATACGAGGGGCAATGAAGGGGCCCAGACGAAAGGTTTCAATTGGGGAGGACATAGCAGCTGATAAGCGCAATAAGTTGTGAGGGAGGATTCAAGCACTGATTAGAAAAGTAGCAACATAGGTCCCTTTGCGAATTTAAAGAGACCGGCGTTCTAAAAAGTGCAGTATCATGTTCGTAATTTGACATATATATTTGTAAACCGACTCGCTCAGTTCATGTATGAACGAACACGTGATAACTATGAAGGCTGAAACAAATTCATTCGTATCTGGTCTAAGATACCTACTTGCCGGTTATAATAAATTCAAGATCTGATTGAAAACCCTTCCATTTCTCTTCTAGATCTTCCGAGGTAAACGGTGACAAGTCTGTTGTCCGGAACACCGTAGGATCATTGTCATTTTGGAAAGAAGACGCGTATCTGGCCCTGACAGGTGTAAATTATTTCTCAGACTCATCCCGAGTATATATAGGTTCCACGCGATTTCTCGATGTTCATCACTCACCTCGAGTCTCACACACCTAAAATTCCCTCACGATGGTTGCACAGTCTACTCCCCGCGTTTGCGAAACACGTCCAGTCCTAGGCCATGTGTGAGACCAGTGATCGTCCTTGGACCACTTTAAAGTTGACTGACACGGACGGCACTAGGAATTTGATGGTGGACACCTTCATCGCCAACGCTAACGTTGATGAGTGAGTATCCACATTTACACCGTACCGCACGTATCCCACTCACCTTAAACCGACCGTCAGTCTCCGCTCAATAGTCCGAAGTCTCCTCGCCACCAATTCCCCCAATCTCGCCGCCTCTTTCACCAACGCGGCTCGGTCACGTTTACGTCAAACAGCTTCAAAAACAAATGTTAATCCATATGCCCTATTTGTGCCTCAATCTCATGGTACCCCTCCGGTGCCTACACAACATCTTCATGACGTTCTCATTCGCGCCCGCACTTTGTATGGAGCCGGAATGGGTTTCGCCAGCCTAAAACTCTTGTCGTCGGTCGTGCGCGCCTCCGTTGGACTCCAGTGGGAGGATGATAGTGATCTTGCGGATCTTTTTGCTTTCGTAGATGCGGATATTGGACAGGCAATCCAGGTATGGCAACCTTCATTTAAGTGAATAGTATTGGTGCTGATAAAGATAAATTAAAGAGCTCAAAAGAGGAGATAGAAGGTGGGCGCGTGAGTGATTGGGGGGCTGCACGTGAAATAATAGATGACCTCAGAGGAGCCGTCCGAGAGAGTAAAGAAGATGCACAGGGGTGGGCACGCGAGTTCCCGTTCGAGCGAACAGCATCCAGTTTAGAGTATTGGAAGGTCTGATCAGAGCTATTTTTGAAACGTTTGCGCAGTTTATGCTTCAGGACTCCTATGGATCGCTCCTCAGTGTTTGTCGTTGACCTGTTCTTTGTTTCGTTTCGTGGGCCAAACGGATAAAAGTATAGATACCGGCCTTCGAGCTTCAGATAAGCTTCAAGGTCTTGAGGGGTCGTGCACGATGAGCGTCGGCCTGCAAATACAAACATCGATCGGGTAACCCTGCCCACGCATCGGGGATATGTCGCTAAGTTACTGGTTGTGACAAGATATCCCGTCAAATACCAGTCAGCAAGCGCGTCAACTCCTTCCAGTGAAATCTCACAATCTACAAAACGCGGTCGAAAGAAAAGTTACCGTGGGGCGTAGGACCTCAGTGCTCAATGAATGACGAGGCTCTTGTTCGTGTGGCGCCCGTATTTCGGTGGGTTGCTAAGTCAAGAGATGAAAGCCAGTAAGGGAAATCATGCGAAAAGATGAACCAGACTCGCCTCCACCGGGCCCACTCGACCCTTCGAGTGCATCATCTGTGCGCATAAGGTCGTTTGGACGTGAGTAAGTGTTGTGATGGCATCCGGGTGAAACGATGAAGTGTCCATTCACACGTCGCGAGCCGTCGGAGCTTCAAGCTTTCAAGCTTCGGCAATGAGGCCACTCAATCCACAAGACCGCGCTGACCCCTCAGTTTTTTTACCATCCTCGTACTGAAAAGAGGGCCATTAAGCGCTGATTAAGCGAAACTACCAGCAGAAGGATCGACATTTCTGATGCTGAAATCAGCTGTCCTATCAGTGATCCAAAACGCCTCCGCCGAACAATTTGCGATAAAATTATATTTTGACCCGCCGTAGACGCGATGGGGCGCCAAGAACGAGAGATATCTCGTTGGGAGCGCTGGGAAAATTTAACGTTATGACTCAACATAAGAGGTCATAGATTTCATGAGAAGATACCACAGTTTGTAATGGGGTTGAGTTGGATCAGATGGTAATTTTGATTGGTCCAGTTGATCTTACTTGTAAACGGTAGGAGCCCCTCTTCAAGGTATGCAGCATCGGAACGAGGAGTGTAAAAATAGTAGGTACGAGACGCCGCATAGAGTTAGTCCGAAACCAGGAGATGTTGAGTTGCAAACTGTATGCCAAACCTTACAAATTACCTGCCCTAAGGACAGCGTCACATGAGTTCAAGCTTTATCAGTATGACTGAGGAAAATTTTGATTTCATTCCATTACTCGACCAAGGTCAACTTGAACTCTGATCAGTGTAAAAAAACCGTTCGGTGAGCCACGTCAACTCGAAACTCTTTGACACGACATCCTTGAATACTTTGTGATATGTATGTTGGACGTCACAGTGGCTGGGTGCACTCTGTTCGACGCCGGCCAAACCATTACGCGGACATGCCGACCCCTGCTAAGGCGTCAAGCGTTCCAGATATTGTACCGGGATTGGAGCTTTCACACCATGACCGAGTTACCCTTCACAAGGCAAATTAGTCACCAGCTCCAAATTAGCTATGGCACCTGCCCTGTTCAGATGACTTACTATGGTGGTTTCCTTGTTCCGTCGGTGTACAGTCTTTTCACCAGATCAGATGTTCATTCCTCAGGTTGTCAGTTTGCCTTGTTTCCTGCGACCTAGATTGTGCGCGTACTTATGCATATGGTTTACGGCCAATCCATGTTTTCGGTCATCCATTCAAATCTATCCAACTGTCCGCGCCTTACATATTTATCTGTCTTGTGCCCGAGCCTCCTGAATCATTTATAATCATAGTCAGTCAGATTCTCTCTATCTTCTAGCCAACGTCCGATCACTTAAACGGACTCAGGATACCAAGCGTCGCATGTATAAATATCCGTCGATTTTCCCTGCCTTGAATCCCCTACCTGGCTTTCGGAGAACTCGATCCTTGCAGTTATATGTAGAGCAGATGACCCAAACACTAGGGGCTATGCAGGGTTACCGGTGACTGTACCGATCCTGATAATCAACTTTTGGACCCTCCAAGAGCCTGACGGAAATTCTATGGGAGGCACAGGAGGTACACACACTGTACGTTATATAGCCCCAGTCGAACCTTATTTCAAACCGATCTATGACTTGGGGGGCGCATACGACCACATCATTGCATTGCGACTGAAGATGCACTTACTATTGACTCAGTCACCAGTTTTCACAATTGTACTCAGACTATGATCCTTTTCGATTGAACACATATCCCTGACAAAGCCTCCATTTTCTCTGTTGCAACGCCACTAGGTTCAGCTCGATCGGCCTCGGAGACCTGAGTTCTTACATACTTTTTTTGACGGTTCGACAAGTTTACCTGCCGTCTCCTATTTCGACATCATTGAATGTCGAAGCTGTGCATATCTCTGCGACATATTAAACTTTGATGGATCAAGAATTGTTCGTCAAATCTTGATTTGACAACCTTGGATCGTCTCAGTTGCACTGGGACTCCTCGCGAGCATATGCCTACCATCTCGGCAATTTCCAGGTCTACTATTCTCGCAGATCCTGCCTAATTTCGGTGCCTGTGCTTATGAGCGCCTCACTTTCGTCGACATTGAACAAACATATACGCCCTGTGGCTCAAGGGGTGGCGCTGCGGCAATGTTTATATTGAGAAACATCTTCGTGTTTCGAGCATTGGCATGGGATTTTTCGTGCTCCTGTTCATCCCAGCCTCCACTATGAATGATAGTATGAACATCTGCGATCAATCAATAAAAGAAGATGGTAATCTACTACTCATACTCCGCCAGGTCTGTAAGTGGGTCTGCCGAAGTCCATGCTCACTGTTGCCTAGCATAGCATCTCATCTGCGGCGATCTCCTTGGTTTGAAACACCTCTATTTCAACATAAAGAAAGAGTGACATAAGTTTTCCCGATTGAAAATAGGCGCCGCCTCAGCAGATCAAGATAATTCCATTGGGCGGCACTTTGTGTTTTGTTTAGTCACGTCCCCAACAAACGAAAACTGGGAACCATTACAGATGATTACAGCCGTATCGATGCCAGCGCTACGCCCGTGTATGTCACGTAGGCAGCTGGCTAATATTCGCCTCAATTTTTATCCATCGGTGTATCTGTCACTGGTGGAGAACTATCCTTTATGTATCCATGGAACTAACTCCATGATATCTTGTGTGGATCAATTTTCTGGGCTGTCTGGGTTGCAACTCATCTAGGAACCTCACGTCTGATCCCGTTGAGACATATCAACTTCTCGTTAGTAGTTAATACTTAATAGAAGGCACGCAGAACGCCTCCAAACATATATCAACTTCACGTCGGGCAGAACTGACCGTATGGGTTCAACTCAGAATAGCCATGGTACAGACTCTGTCAGTGCTGTGTCGTACATGGCGATGATATCGGGGGTCGCTCATCCCTTACCCTATTCAGCCTGACCGAATTTATGGCCGAGTTCTAGTAGACATACAGCTCTAAACAATGGTTACACACTGTGAATCTGTGAATGCCATTTACTGTGCCAGCTGCCACGGAGGTCCCGTGTTCGGCTATCCCCTTTCAAGACAGAATATATGAAGCTTCAGAAGCTGAAAATGATTGAGGAGTCAGTCTGACTCAGTCAATAATAAGTTACCGCTGAACAGAGATTTGTTACCATCCAACAGAACCATCAGTCGAATGAGTGATATGAGTTCTCAAAACCCCTTACTCGGCAGATGCTTGAGGACGATAAGGCCTTATTGTTCGAACAGAATGATATATCTCTTACATCTTCGTCAAGCTTGATCGTATAGCGACCTGAATACATCGTAAATCAACACTGTCCGACGTTCGGATTCTCCTTCCTTACCGTAGGAAACTATTCTCGCATTGGGATAACGGAATAGCTTAGTACTCGAGGGATGAGTCGCGACGATCCTGACCATGTCCCGCAACTCTAAGATGTCTATTGTATAGACGGGAGTACCCTCGATTTAGAGATTGATGCCAGTACCAAGTGGGCCAGACCCTGCATCCGAAAGTTGTCGAAGTGAAAGAACCTTGATATTAGTTGAGAGGGTCAATATATAAATGCCCCACCGTAAAACATTTATGAACAAGACACGAAGCGGTGTCGCGCCAGAGTAAGAATAGCCTGAGTTTTTTCAAAAGAAATAATTTCCGAGCCGGAGGAAGTTGACCTTTCCCAATTCCGAGTCGAAGGAGTATAGACAGTTAAGGGGAAAGGGAAATAATAGATCATTAATTTTTATCGATCATGTCGTTCGAAGTATTGCTGTCTTCTATGACTCTGAATGAATTCTGCGCTTCGGTGCCTTGACCCCACAGAGGTTCTTGGCGGACATTGCTTGGGGATGAATACTTACGTATTTCTCACCGATCAGACGCTGGCGGTAATGAAAGCCGGCCTAGGCCTATTTCATGTGCCCATTTGCATATCATGTCTATTAAATTGTATCTCAAAATGAGCCTCTGCAAGTCCGTGTAAGATCAAGTTGATAGACGAACTGCCACGAAAGTCAACAGAGAATTAGGGACTTCGAGCATAGATAGAATTTCCCTGCCAGTGATCAGGGACACCACTATTTCACAAACTGCAGGCTTCGATGCCAAGTATTGACAATTGGATGCATGTATAATAAACTGCAGTCTTCGATCACGGCAAGTATTTGAAGATCGAGGAGCGGTGTCGCGCATATTGCGCGGCGTTGGATGTATACAATTATCCTAGACTCCGATCACGCAGAGTGGCACTTGCGACAAGCTTTAATACGATGGATGAGTCGATCGAGCACATAGTCAGGACGGCTTCGTCAGCAAGTGAAGTTAGATGAATATGTCTGTCCAGTTCATGAGAAGCTTTCTTCGTGATAATAAGCACCCTGATGGACAAGAAGTCGAACTTCCTCGGCATAGGGCGTGGACTAAGGAGAAGATGAGACTAGCCAGCGCAAAAAATTAGTTGTTAATCATCGTCTACGACGAGAAGGGAACGCCGACCGTTATGTAGGACTCAGACAGTCGCGTCACAGCAGAAAGTCAAAGCCGCGGGATCTGAGTCGAGTAATGGTTGATCAGATAAGATTTGATTTAATAAATTGCATTTATCAATATCTGCCCAAACCTGCCCTCCTACGTCTTTTATCCACTGCCGGCAACCTTAATCAAAAGGAATAGTCGAGCTTCCAACTTCATTAATCCTCTAGGAATTCGCATTTGAACCCTTGCTTTCAGCTGTGGCAACTACCCCGATTTAAATCCTTCGATCATCATGGCGTCAGTTTACTCAGAGGAGGATTCGCAGCTCATCGCTGACCTCTACAAGCTATCTAAACAGTCTACAAAGCTCGTCAAGTCGTCGGCTTACAAAGCGCCGGCAGATCCTGCTATCGTTGTTCATAGCTGGAAGATGAATGAGTTCAAGTATTACGAGATACCGTCGCCATTTCCGACTTTAGCTCGTGGGTTGTTTACGGTGGAGCTTTCGGGAAATGCTACGGAGCCCACGATGAATGAGAATACAGACGACGCGGGAAATAAGGACAAAGAAGAGGACATAGGCGCTCACAAATATCGTATCGTGGCGCGCGGGTACGACAAATTTTTTAACATCGGTGAAGTTCCATGGACGACGGTACGTATTTGGCTCAGGATAATGACCTTGAAGCAACTCATATAAAAATAGTGGTCCTCTTTGGAAACCCACACGGCCTCACCATACATCTTATCTCTAAAATCCAATGGGTGCATCATTTTCATCGCGGCTTTGACTCCCAGTAAACTTATCGTTACCTCGAAACATTCTCTTGGACCAGTAGCTGGCTCTGAGATAAGCCATGCACAGGCAGGGGAAGCCTGGCTCCATAAATATCTTGCTCAGAAAGGACGCACGGAGGAGGATCTCGCGGCCCGTCTTTGGGAGAACAACTGGACCGCAGTAGCAGAGGTACGTATATCCTATCACAAACTAGTTGGTCATCCTAAATTTCGTAACTCACAGCTCTGCGATGACTCCTTTGAAGAACACGTTCTTGGATACCCGCCTGAAAAAACAGGACTACACCTTCACGGACTGAACCTGTCCACAAAATCTTTCACGACACTCTCCCAATCCCAGGTCGATGCTTTTGCTGAAGAGTGGGGCTTCATCAAGACCGCATCTATCGAGATCGAGACCCTTGCTGGAGTCCGGGAATTCACGACCGAAATATCGGAGCTGGGGGAGTGGAAGGGCGAGGCAGTTGAGGGCTTCGTTGTGCGGACGCATGTTGCTGAGCCTCCTATGGAAAAGGACACAGAAAAAGGCAAGGGAAAGTCGCCGTACGCACCGGGATCGACGTTCTTCTTCAAAATCAAATTTGACGAGCCGTATATGATGTACCGTGATTGGCGGGAGGTGACGAAGAAGCTTCTTGGTATCGAGGGCCCGTTGAATGCGTCGAGTGTGGCAAGGACTAAGATGCAGCGCGCTGAGACGCGTGTGTATGTTCATTGGGTTATCGAGCAGATCAAGCGCAATCGGGGGCAATTCGCGGAGTATAACAAGGGCAAGGGAATCATTGCGACCAGGGAGCGGTTCCTTGAATACCTAAAGACGCCAGAAGGACAAGCAGCGTTGGACAAGTCAAAGAATGGCGGAAACTTAAAGGATATGATAACTGTTGCAGACACGACCAAAACGTTTCAGAAGACGATTATCGCTCCTGTGGCCATTCCCGGATGTGGTATGTCCACTCGCCTCTCTAATGGGCTTCGCTAAACCTTTGAACAGGAAAAACCGCCGTATCCGTGGCCCTGGCTCACATCTTTGGATTCGGTCATACCCAGAGTGATGATGTACACGCCAAAAAGCCGGCCCCACAGTTCCTCAAGAACGTGAAGGAGCTTTTAAGGACGAACGATGTCGTAATCGCTGACAAGTATGTGATTTCGAGTTTGGAAGAAGACCACAACTGACCACCCTCCCCAGGAACAACCACCTAGCACAACACCGTACATCTCTTCGTGAACTTGCAAGTTCTTCCAACGTACCCACCAGATTTCTGGTACTGAATTGGGGCATCGGAAACATCCCACTGGCCACTGTCCACCGTGTATGCGGGGACCGCATTACACAGCGCGGAACGAATCATCAGACTCTGCGCCCTGATGCCGAAAAGGGGCACGAGGAAGTCATCTGGATGTTCCTGAATACGCGGAATGAGTTTTCTGACAGTGAGGCTGATGCGGTGGTGGAGATGCAGGTTGAGGAGGATTTGGAATCGGCCGTACGACGCGCTGTGGATGGGTGCACGAAAGTGCTCGGGCTCGAGCCGCCGTCGGAGGACAAAATTCAGGAGGCGCTGGCCGCCATCGATGCGTATAAGCCGGCAGTGAAGAAGGCCGATGAAAAGAAGAAGGCAAGGGATCCAGTGAAGTATTATGGGTTGTTGGCGGAGGTGAATCTGGAAGAGGCATTAGGAACGAGACTGGGGCCCTTGGCCAATGCGAATGGTGTTGAAGGAGATGCGGCGAGCACTTGGGCTGTATTGAAAGGAGCAGGACGTGTGACTCAACGCCCTCATGTCACCATCATCCACCGCAACTCACTGGCCAGTGAGGAGACATTGTGGGATAAGTGTGTTGCGCTACATACTTTGGAACACCCGCCACTGTTCAAAATTCGTCTGGGACGCCTAGTGTGGAACACGCGTGTTATGGCCCTCACAGTCGACGCTTTAGAGGTGGTTGGAACAGAGGGCGAGGGCGAAGGAAGAGATTTTTTAGCTGCACTTTCGGAGGAGGTGAAACAGAGGCTGCATATCACGGTCGCCACCAAGAGCGTGAGTATACCAGCAGTGGAGGCTAAGGCGCTCCTAGAAGCGTTTCGCAAAGGCGAGGCCTCAGATACTTCAGGCGATATCATGTCTATCAAACTCGATGATCTCTCAGCTACCGGAAGGATCAAGGCTGTGTACAGTTAGAATACTTATTGCAACAGCTAGCGTATAAAGCATCTATGGAGCACTGGTAATATAATTCAGTGTCTAGTATACAGTAGACCCCAGACTGTCAGGCAAACGAAGTGACACGAACGACCATGAACAAGTATGTAGTAAACCCAAGAACTTCATTGGGTCATCCAATGAGGCAAAATCGCACAATTGTGCGTTGGCCAGGAAATAAGATATGCGTATGATCAGGAAGGACAGCTATCTCGAGCTCGCCTTTCATCTCGGCTGCCTTGAGCGATCTGACCTTACACTCGAAGCGCGTCGCCACACCTTGCTCCTCTTCCAAGATCGTTACCCAGTATGTGGACCTGCCACCGTGTTTTAATAACCAGCCTGGGCAACAGGAGGAAAACATATACTCACAGGAACATGAGATCGCCAACGCGCCCAATCTCATCCTTCAATCCCAACGTCTGGCGATGTATCTCGTCCCTTCTCCCAAGCACCTTAAAATCCAGCATGACCACAGAATATTCGCCATTGAACTTGAATGTTGCCTTTTGGACCGGTCCCGCGGGCTGGCACGACTGTTTGAAGCGCAGGTAGAATCGGTGCGCCTCGAAGAAGCTGGATATTCTCGTATGGAAGGTATCAAGTAGTGTTGACCAGGAAATGAATTCAGAATATGGAGGGATCTAGAAGATACGAGATTAGATTGGGGCAAATCCCGTGAGGTATGGGTGGGTATACGCACGATTTTCCTGGGAGGGGGTACGTTTCGAATGACAATAGTCTTTGGGAGTGAGTCAACTTCAACTGAAGGGCGAACCTTCTGCTTCGTTCGTCGCGCTCTGCATTGGTTACAGAGGGTGTCTTGTGACTTAGGATTAATCAACAGCCCACAATCCACCTTCCGACACCGTCTCAATGATCCCTCAGTCTCATGAAGTTGATTCAAGACGGCCGCCTGAATTCAAACATATATCAGCCCAATATCTCCTGATCATCATCCTCTGTCCACTGACCAAAGGAATATCTTCAGCTTCGGATCCCGATCCTGGCTCAACGGACGTTTCCATAGGTGGCGTTTTACCCAGCTTCTTCGAACGTAGCTTGTTCTGATTATTCCGCGTGCGGATCCGACACGGCTGGCACATCTTCCAACGATACTCCTCGCGAGACGGTATAATGTGTGTGCAGCTCTTGATCGTGCAGAGCCGCGCGCCTGGTGCGAGGTGATCCGGCGACAGCTTCGCGGTTGGATCAGACTGCGGAAAGTCCTAGGTTCGCCCGTTGGTAAGTCGACGTTTCTCCAGAAGAAAGTGAATAGGTAATTACGGTAGTAACCCTATCAGTTTCGACATCAAGACGCTTGTGCCTGCCTTGTAAACCCTGCCGTTTGCGCTGGTACTCCCGATGGTGTAGGCGGCACTGGACACAGCATTTCCACCGGTAGCCATCGTCAAGAACGCGGCGGCATTTCGGGATGGTGCAGATTCTTGCTTCTGCTGAAGGCACAATGGGACGTGCAGGTATGCGAATTTTGAAGCTGGGACGTTCTTCCGGTAAAAGCAAGAATAAAAGTTAACAAAGATCAATCGGTAGAGGAGGGCACACACTGTAGATGATTCTGCGTCCGAGGAAGATGCCTCGTCGACTTCGGATTCACCGAGATCGGTGAGGTCACTTAAGTTGGTGAGGTCACTGTCCCAACCAGAGATAGGCTGGCAAGGCCTTTCGTCGACGACGGCATCCAATAGTGTCGGGTCAGGGTCCATTTCGGAAGGTGCAGCCGTTGTAGATGAGATCGGAGTAGGAGGCGGTAAAGGCCCATTATCGACGACGGAATCCAATGTTGGAGGGTCAATAGTAAGCGGGGAAGGCCCAGCTGCTGCTGGGGGGATAGGGATAGGAGGCAATGGAGTTGTGGACGTGAGAGGTACATCTTTGACTAGCGGTTGTTTGGAGGATGCAGGGGCGTTCGTGGACACCGAAGGCATTGAAGTGAACGAGGGGTGGGACTGAGTCGGGCTGGCAGAGGTAGGAGGAGTGTCTCGAGGAGGTGACGAAGATTCGGACGCTGGGGTCTCCCTGCGTCGTGGTGATGAGCTGGATGAGGTTGAGGAGGCTCTGCGTTCTTGTGCCGTTGTGGAGGGTGGAGGATCCATTACCGTAGCGCTCTCCACTAACCGGGATCCAGACGGGTCAGGTGTCGTACTCGAAGGCCGAAGAGCAGGTATCCGAATCTTGAGCTTGGCTGGTGAACGTGCAACTGAACTTGTCGCCTTCATAGGTTGGTTCTTGCCCGTCTCCGCTTTCACAGCCCTGTTTTCACTAGCTCCTAGATCTGGTTTGGGCATATCCTCCCAAGTAACTGTCTTCCGCTTTTTGTGCGGGCGGGGTACCTCCGACTCTGCAAGAGCTTGGGTTCTTGATTTCCACTCTTTCTTGATACAAGAGACGCAGCGGGAAGACGTTGATTCTGCGAAGAGGATGTTATTGCATTTGGATTTGATACATTTTTGGCCAATCTGGGGGAAGGTTAGCACACACGGATATCTCCTTGACTAAGTTGCTGGATTTACCTTGACTGGTGAAGGTCGTGGTGCAGGCCTGGGTTGAGTTTGTTGGGCATGTGAGGGGATTGCTGGCGCAGGTTTGGGTCTGGGTGGAGGTGGATGCCTCATTTGCAAGGGATTTGGAGGAGGTCGAGGTCGAGGTGAAGGTGAAGGGTTCATTAAAGGATATTGAGGTGGATGACCAATCGTTAACTGTGAGGGGTATCATATTCGGTTGAGATGTAGCTAGCAGGGGTGTGGTAAGATGCTCACGTCGATGAATTGTGGCGACTCTTGAGGAGGGGTGGCTCGTTGTGCTGAATTCGACAGTTGAGATTGTGTTCCGGGTTCAGGCTTTTATAAATCAGTCGGGACAGCTGTTCTGCGTTCTGTCAACGTACCTCGGGGTAAAGGAGCTCCAGATCGTCGATATCTTCTGGTGTTGTATCACTCGAGTGGATTACAGGAGGTTCTGAGATAAGGGGTACTGCTGAGGGTCCTGTAACTGGGTGGCGTATTCGATGTAATTTGTGATGCGATTGCGATGCTGCCAAGCGACAACTGGGGCAGATATCTGAAGGGTCGTTCTCTGGGATTACCGCAGCACAACCTAGCCGGTTACAAATTCGTATTTCATGCATGGAAGGCTGCTATACAAGATGAGTTTATCGCCACATCAGATTCGAGGAACACGGACCCTTGGAGGTGCCTGGATGAGCTCGCCTTTGGTGTTGAAGTGAGGGATAGAAGTTGTTGTTGGAGGCATTGGTCTGCGTGTTGGTTGCGAGAGAACCATCGCGGGGCGTCCTTGAGAAGGATGGCTGCTAGAAGGCGGTGCGTTTGGTCCCTTATAAAAGTGGTCACTTAAACAATGTTGTGACTAACAATATATGATTCACTTACTGACAACCATCGGCCTTGTACTTCTGGATATGGATTAGACACAATATTTGCCCGAGAAACAGACTGGAAAGATGATGTTAACAGCTTTTATAATAGGGGCTAAAAGAAAAGTTGACTTACAACAGATGATCGTCGCATATGTTGTCCTTGAGTATGATCCCCTAAAAATGGATCAGACGCAATCCTTGGGCGAAAACTGCCTTGATGGTCTGGTTCCAGAGGTTTGAACGACTGAAATGCCAGCGCTTCCATCGCCAGGCGATGTCTCTCCTCTTGCAAAGCTGCCTGACATTTCCCACATTTATTTCCCCGTGGCACAGCTGCTGAACATCGTAAACAAAAAGTCGTGCTTGAGGAGCTTTCAATAATTGAAAAACGCGTTGAACGGTCGATTTCCATCCCTTAGACCATGAAGAAAAAGCTGTAATATCGCCATAGATCGTGAAGAAACAATCGCCTGGATATGTAGACGACGTACCCGAGCTCTTAGCCTCTTCATGCGACACCTATCACGGACTGAATAAACGTCGATCACCTCTCCTTTAAGTTGCTGAGACAAGGAAAAAAATCGCGTCTAGTCAATTATCTTGTGTTTTTCAAGCCCCGCGCACGCACTAAAAAATTGACATAATCGAACGTTGTATTTCGCCATCAAGAATTCGAATTTTCCCTTAAGTTCCGCCTACGACCTGGACTGCTTGCTATCGCCATTGTTCTCTGCCCGCATTGAGGCATGCTGTTTAAGTACACAACGAACACTCATGAACGGCCGGAGGTAGCCGACAAACCACCCACGAACATGTGGCCCTGACAGCGGTGAGATTTCGAAGTTGATGGCATTAGCGACAAATTATGAATTGGCCGTCGCGTCGACTATTGCCCCACCGGAAAATATGTCCGACCTCGAGATTTCTGCTGTGTGCTCGAAATTTGACATTGAAATCCTAGAGGAGGCGTCGTATGTTCTCTGGAATATCTGGAAGACCATCTATCCGAGATATTCGACCCTTCAAGCTTGTATTACTGCGCTCACGGAAGACTCGAACCTCTACCAAGTTCTGAAACGCGCTCATTCTCGCAAGAAGTATGACATTGTACGTTCATGGAGTAAGAGGCTCATTTATTTCGCTCCACGCTGTCCCTAACACAGTCAGCTAGCATCAGTGCCACCCCGAATAGAGTCTCAGAACGCGTCGATACTACAAGAGATCAACCTGCTATTGACCGAAATCCGCCCAGCTATCACTAGACTCGTCTCCGGAAAGTTGGTTCTACAAACCTGGATGCCGGTGACTGAATACGACATGGACGCACGAACGGCAAGGCATATCAGAAATTTAAACGTGCCTTGCCTAAACGGCAAACCTAACGTGCTTCTGCACAATCTCGGAAGGTTTGAAAGTGATTCAACGCTTTCTGGCCGCCTCAGCAATATATTTATGCCCAATCACCACACGTCTGTTTCTCTGAAACCAAATGTGTTGGTTTTTACTCATTGATTCTATACAGGTTTCTTGTCAACACTTCTGGATCCGGAAAAACGCGGCTGCTACTAGAAGGCCTCTGCCGTGAGTGGGGTTTCTACTTCACCTCTCTGGTCGACTCTAACCTCTTGGGATCAAGTGATGTACAAAACAGCATCAGACAATACGTTCCTGATTCGTCGGGGTTCAAGTCCACCCTCCCTCCGGTTGGCTCTCCACAATATGAGATGGCTCTAACGAAAAATCGCCGCAGCGCCAACGAGGTTTTCAGTCGAGTCTTTCTTGCACGTCTCCTCATCTTCAAGCAGTTTGTCGATGTGATGGATGAACAAGCAGTGTCTGAAGAGGCAACGGTGTATAAAAAACGTTGGCTATTGCTGCAACTACAACCATCCCTAATACACTCAAAAATATGGGATATCTTTGACGAGATTACGCGCAAGCTGTCCCAGACCAGCTCAAGCTATATCAATAATGCAACCCAGACACTACTTGCGCAAATTCGACAGTTGTGCATCGATAAAAACATGCCATCTTCAAGCCAAGCACAACAGACTCCCATTTTCTGCGTCCTCGATGAGGCCCAGTACGCAGCAACGCAGCACTCCTCGGCCTTCCGTTCTGAGAACGGTAACGCTCACCGTCCTATTCTGCGGGAGATTGTTCGGGCTTGGGAGGGCCAATCCTCTGGACAGGGTGTCTTCATGGTGGTCGCGGGGACTGGCATCTCAAAAGATGTTGTTGATCAGGCCATGGCCTCTGCAATCATGAAGGAGTCAAAGTATCGCTGGTGCTCCGATACGGGGGCTTTTGATGATGCTTTTATACAAAGAAGTTACGTTGAAAACTTCCTGCCGCCCCATCTTCTTTCCAGCAATTCGGGTAGACGACTCTTGGAACGGGTGTGGTACTGGTTACATGGAAGGTTCTGCAAATTCTGTATTATTTGACGCGCGGTCTGACATATCTGACAGACATCGTTTTACTGCAGGCTATGTCGCAGAACTTTTGGATAATGGGTTTAAATGCCCTCACACACTCCTTAATAAATATATAGAATTTTTCTCAGACTTCACACCGACAGATGCCCAAGAGTACGTCGAAGCTGAAAACTCGGCAGATGTAGCAATTTCATCACGTTATCGCCTCGACTTCCACAAGCTCACCAAAAGTACTTTTTGACTTGTGCCTATCCACTTCCGCCTTCTAATCTAGACCTTCGCAGATCCTGATATGATCGCGACAATCCATCAACTAACTACACACTACCTAATGCGTTCAGTTCTTCCTGGAAGCCTTGGACAGGACGAGAAGACGTACGTCGAGTATGGCTTCGCCCGTTTTGTCGATGCCGATACCAACACTGTCGCCGTCGACGAGCCCCTGGTTCTACTCGCCGCTACTCGCTGGATCAACGACAACCACCGGAGTAGTTATAAATTCTTCGCGAAGCAGATCCATATACATGACCCAGCCTCCAATGGGTTCGAAAATTACCTCGCCTTCTGCCTCAACCTCGCCTTCTCCAAAAGGCAACGCATCGACGAAGTCTTCACTTTCTGTGGTACAGCGCCGCCTTGGGCAAGACAAGAGGCTGAGCTAGTGTCTGTGCATCAAACGGCGGATGGGGTCGGAATTAGTCTGGTACGACGCTCCACGATCGCCGGGCCTTCGTTGACTCTCGGAGTTAACGCCAAAACCACTCTCGATACATCCGCTTGGTTGCGGCACGAAAACCCGTCTCCGGTCTGTTTTCCTCATCAGTCTATGGGGCCTGATCTATTGTTTGTGTTGCGCTTAGTGGATGGCACCACTATCTGGGTTGCACTGCAGGCCAAGTACTCCTCAGGAAAGAATGGGATGCTGTCGAGGGTCTTCCTTCGCCGTGCCATGCGTAGTGTCACACCCTCCAAGTTCTTCATCGACAAGGTTAGTGAACTTAATACGGTCTCCCTGCGACTCGGCTTACACGTTACGGTATAGGAAGGAAACCCATTCTCTCCGACGACAGATCCAGATCTTATTGATGAGACGCTTGAGAAGCTGATAAATCTACCACACCGCCGCACCGACGCAGGACCATACAGCCTCTTGCGCATTGTCGCGTCTTTCCCTGCGCAGCCTGGGCTAAAACGATGTCTCGAAGAAGACCCAGACACACAACGACATCCAATTGCATGCCTTAACATGAGGTTCATAAAACAGCTAACAAGAGGCTTGTCACCTCTGGATTTCCTAGACGGGTTGGAGAAGACAACTGGACAGACCCTTGCCAAGCGTACGAGAAAGAACTCAGGGCTACGGTCTGCCCCACCGAAGAGGTTGAAGATCTGAATGGGAAGTATCTCACGTATGTTATCTTATTGTTGTATGTATTATTATACGAGCCGCATATCTCGGGTCTAATTGTAACCCCTATTTGAATTCACATTCGAAAACAGTCCTGGCGAAGCGGGAATAGCGCAGAGATGTATGTACCATCCAGAATATGAAAGTTCTCCCTCAAGCTATCGCTAAAATAGTATGTATTATCTTCTCCTGATATAGTCCTCTTCCCAAAGTAGTGCGCACATGCAAAAAAAGGGCCGTCGATGACGAAATAGAACGATAAGTCTCCCTCGGCAACGATGGGCGAGAATAGGCTAGAGTTACGGCAAGCTAAGTGAGACGGAGACAAGCTGTTCTGATGGGGTAACGAGGAGCCCGAAACAAGCTCAAAAGGTCATAACATATGGCACCGCGGAAAACGAGGCATGAACGATCTGAAGTATCGCCAAAACATCATTCCGAGTATCATATCCCTAGGACTCGCGTGCCTAGTAAATAATACAAATAAGCGCCCATACCAGCCGGAGCGAGACAACATACCTCCACCCGAGGCCTGGATATCCACGGCCTCCTCTGCCATTCTCCAGATGCGAGCTTCACGCATCGAGTGGGCCTCACGGTCTAAGAAGGGCTCCGAGTCACCTATGAAGACGAGTCTCGCGTCGATTTGCGAGTCGGGCATGTAGTGTGCAACTTTGGCAGCGGTAAAGCTAGGCGAAGGGTCGAAAATGAGGAGCAGGACACACACCCGCATTCCTACGCAACGCGATAGGACGGCGTGTAAGGCTTGCGCGATGGTATATGCCGCCTTGTCATCGAGTGATCGCGGGCCCACACGCAAATCAAAGGAAAGGTGGGTCAGGCAAGGAAGTACCTCAAAGCCCCACCACGTCGTCCAATCCTCCCATTTGTTGATCACAGAAAGGTGGGTTATCTTTTGGAAGAAGGAGAGGTGGAACTGCGGATATGGTGAGCCAAGAATGCCATGTAGGAGGACGGAGAGCTTTTGTGGTCGGAGAGGGTCAAGGGCAGCTGCGATTACTTGATGAGGAACACGAGCGACTGAGGTTTGCCAGGGGGTAGGTATTACCCAGAATGTGAGGCTAGTAACGCCTTGACAGGCGGTAATGATTCGTACGGTGCGGTCGTTATAAATGTCGTAAGAGATGCATAATGATTTAACGTGAGTCGCAAAGAAAGCGCGCGATTTTGTACGAGAGGTCTCGATAGTCCGTAAAAACGATCGACATGTCGTTTCGCGATGAAGATTCACGACTGAGTACAAAATTATCTCGATCCTGAAAATAGTGTAAGTGATGAAAATCTTTACTCGCGTCCCACTTGTGCGCCACTTACCAGTGCTGGACCAGCCTAGACACTAGGACGAGTTTTAATGCCTCCCTCCTGTCATATATGGCGGCTTGTTCAAATACGAGGCGTAGAATGTCGTGAGGGAGAACGGGAGTCAGGGATGACATGGTAATTCGAGGTAAAAAGGTTGATGGGTGGTGCTTAAAGGATCGATGAGTGGGTCATCATTCATGCCGTCAACTTCCGGCTGACATCTAGAATTCTCGCGACCGGGCGCAGATGAAAACGGTGCATCTGCATCTGCATCTGAATGTGAGATCATAGATTCGCTTCGAGTGGGTTCGAGTCGGGCACGAGAGCTGCGGCCTTGTCAGGGTCCATCAGGGTTGCTCCCTCGAGTCTCCGATCCGGCAACTTGAGAAGAAAAGCTGCGACGGCACGTGAACTACGCGTGTCCCAAGCGAAACGCATATGAACAACGCAGCAATCTCAGACGAACGATTCCTAGAATAGAACGTATTCATTTGTTCTATACTGGTAGCAAAACCACCCGCATTCGGCCCGGCACACTGTTATGCCCCAACTTGGAGACCGGAGAGAAGCCTTATGTCGCGGCATGTGGCCCCGGCGTGCTTCTCGACCTGCACCACTGGTGGTTGCTTCCTGCCTCCATATAAAATTAACATAGAAACCGCGGAGACCTCGGTTAAACGGCGATCTCATCATCTATATGTTTCAGCTTCAACTCTGCAAAACAATCAGGCTGTATACGGCAATTTCCAGAGAAGAGATTTATGAAACCTTAGACGTACTTACCATTTGGTCTCTGAGCGATCGGTGGCGAAAGGCAAATTTTTTACTTGATGTTCAATCCTGAGGATTCGAGAAGCGCGATGAGATGAAATAGCGCGTATTGATCAGGACAGGTGGTAGAAGCCAGATCCGTGTGGCAACGGAGAAGGACGGGCAGATCTTGATTTGCCCTAAAATTACCTGCATACATCGTGTGTACATGTCGATACACACATCCCGAGGATCTGAATTACACATCACCGTGTCGGAACGGAAGGGGAGGGAGAGGTTGCAGAGACTCTACAGTCGCGTTTGACGGGTCTGCCCCACAATTAGACCAGCTCGGACATCGCCTAACTAAATTAAAATGGGCGGAGCCGCAGTTGTGACGCTAGAACGCACATCGCCTAAAAATCAAATAAGACTTGTCCGTTAAAGGTAGTGACGCGTGGCGTGATCATGATCCCTGATGCAAGTAGAAATCAAATGGCCGGGTCAAAATACCGCCTGACAGTCGCACAGGGAGGATTTTAGCCGGGCGACCACTTGGCGAATTATAGGTGGCTGCATGAGGTAAGAAGAAGACTCGTCATTCAATGTGAGATGTACTGTGGATGAGACGCCTCACCTTGACGATGTCAGTCGGAGAGTGTGACGCCCAGAATGTAAGGGGAAAGAACGACACTCACAATGACATGCAACGACATCCCATTTTGCCGAGGTCCTACGCACTACAGTGTACTGGCGGAAGGCAGATCAAATACCAGTTTGTCTCGCCTTCATTCCGAGGTCCCGAATGGGCATTCTGACATCGGATGATTCGCGTGCCCCGCTTTGCAGTGCTGTTGTCTCGGTTACGCGTGGCCGATGTTATCAGATGGAAGTGCAGAGATATATCCCGCCGCAATCATATATGTGTGGCTGTATGCGGAAACTTGTAAGATGAGAAGACTTGTCGTTGTCGATCCTACATTGACAGTAATAGCACAATATTATTGCTTGTAGGCTTTAGGAAGGACAACAGGAAGTGAGACGTCACTCAATCTTGACCGAGGAGTTCCGAAATCCAAGGTGAACCCAACCTTCCAACACCGGAAGATTTCTGAGTGCTCCCGTGTCGCCTTCAAATGATTCGGAGAGAGAAGAAGTCAAGAAGCGCACTGTGCCTCGGATGAAGAGGCTAATCGGTGTTACGCGGCAAGCTGAAGCTGAGGCTTCTAGGCATTGATTGTAATCCAAAGCAAAGGGGTGAACCAACAGCCTCGACCATTTTCCTGCGGACATTGACTGCAGTGAGAACGAAAGCTGACTCTGTATCAGATTAAAGCTGAGAAACAAGGAACAAATCGGTCGGTATATCACCTACAGTCCGAGGTGGGAGGAGTTGAAATGCCACGGGAAAGTTGAAAGATCTAGTACTTGATCTAATCTAATCTTGAAGATTCTTGCAGATTACCTGCCCTGAAGGCTCATTCATTCATTCTGTTCAACGCTCCTCTTAAATGAATTACTAGCGCTTATTGATCAAGATCAAGTCCGTGAGTACCCGTTGATGTGAATAAATGTGACTTCTCAGTCTTGAGTTTACCTCTCTATCAGCGCGTAAATAGTATCAAGCATGTCTAGATTGTGCTCGACGCGCTTATTGTGCGATGCACGCGTTTTCCTGTCAGATCACGACATCACGCACACGTGGCGTGACTATACGCTCACTAATCAGTGATCAGGATCTGTGCGCTCGAACCGCGCCTATAAATCTGCCGGCTTCTCCGATTTACTCTTCTCACCACAATCGATACCACCATCAACATGGCCAACGTACTCCCTCCTCTTCCCTACGACTACGATGCCCTCGAGCCGTACATCTCGCGTCAAATCATGACCCTTCATCACCAGAAGCATCATCAGACCTACGTGAACGCTCTCAACGCCGCCGAGGCTGCGTACGCCAAGGCCTCGACGCCCAAGGAGCGCATCGCTCTCCAGGCGGCCCTCAAGTTCAACGGTGGAGGTAAATTGTCTTCTATTTTCATTGATCTTATCAGATCTTAATCGTTTGTCTCACAGGACACATTAACCACTCCCTCTTCTGGAAGAATCTTGCACCTTCTGCTACCGAAGGCAAGGGACCCGGGGGAGTTCTTAAGGACGGCCCCTTGAAGAACGCAATCGTCGCTACATTCGGTAGTCTCGATAACTTGAAGAAGGAGTTCAACACCGCTACCCTCGGTATCCAGGGTTCCGGCTGGGGCTGGCTCGTAAGTTGATGCTTCCTTGCAGCTGCTCGTTCAAGTGTAACCCCCGACTTTCTAGGGATTCAACCCCTCCACCAAGCGCCTCGAGATCGCAACCACTGCCAACCAAGACCCTCTGCTCTCCCTTGTGCCCATCATCGGTGTCGACATCTGGGAGCATGCCTTCTACCTCCAGTACCTCAATGTCAAGGCGGACGTGAGTAACGATTAACAAATGATATCTTTCTTCATCAGTAACGCGTTCCTAGTACCTCAATGCCATCTGGTCCGTGGTCAACTTCGAGGAGGCTGAGGCGCGCCTGGTTGAGGCATCCAAGTAAACTGTTCAACAAGTGTATAGTAGTCAAGCACCGTGTATCAAGTACAAAGAAACGATTCCCGAGTGTGTATCTCTGCCCGATGTTGCGATGTCAGTACTTTTGAAAGATAAGGACTCAGAGAATTCGGATTTAAGGTCTCTGACACCGCTTCCTTTGATGCAGACATGTACCACCACGGCAACGTGAACCGTTGCGTTCCATTAATCCGGTTATATGCCCTGTGAGGATCTGAGAGCTCGAAGTGTATACAGAGGAGGTTTTGCCTCCGGGGATGTTATTTAATAGAACTCGGGGAGTCCTTTACTAGACCTGCATGCCATTAACTTAAGCTTCAGAACGAACCGGGGAATTAAGTACGTTGCTCGCAGAGGTCTTACCTCCTCCTCTCCACTCACAGTGAAATCATCAGCTCTCCCTGCTCGTTGACTAAATCTGAGGTTTGGCGTTATGCATTCACACACAACTCTGGACTGCTCTTTTTTTTGGCAGCGACAGGCTTGAACCCGCGAGTCTGAAAGTAGTAAGTTTGCGTGTACCCCAAGCTTCTCGACACCTGATAGAAGGGTGGATCCAGAAGATCACTATGTAGTGTGAAGGTACTCTATTTACAAGCGTCGATCAGGATTAAGGTTCTCCATCGTCGAGGGGATGTATTCGATCAATATTATGGTTTTGTTAATGGAGTAGATTGAGATCCAACACGTTGCAATGTGTGCTCCTCGTGTGTGTCAAATCGGGTTCATGAGGTTCTTCAAGTGGGAGTGGGGTCCTCAGGCTAAGAGGAAGTAAGTAAGCTTAGGTATGATTTGCCAAAGGTTGTCCCATCACAGAAGCGTGAATCTTAGCTGTCATTGCAGCGTTAAATTTGGATGGCAAAATCCAACACTCGGACCATTATTATGACGTGAACCATAGATCATGGGTTAGAATCTCATCATCCGATTCTCATAGTCCGCAGCTTATGCTCGTCTATCGGCGAGTTGTGTTGATCTAAAAACGCCAGCTTTTTTCGAATCGCTCACTGGAAAGCATGACTGTTACTAACCTTGTCCTAACCCTCTCCAGGAAACCGTCCAAATCCTAGAAAGACACCCGGTCAGATGTCTATCATTTTCTGGCCATGGGTGAGCGGCAATGCGTTAATTCACTTGGATATCTGAGAACTGATAAATGACATCGTGTTAATAGATAAAAAGAAAAGGACATTAATCGGTCGCACGTACGAGTTTTGTTATTATGGCCTGAGAGGTCAAGGTATTTGTCGCGGTATTTGATGCTGCCAATGCGGATTTTGCATATGGACATGGTTGGGCGATGTTCTGCGATGACATACTGGGTTCAGGCCTAAGTTCGAGCTTAAGCTTCAGAAATAGAAACACCAAGCCCGTGGCAGTTAGGAGCTTGAATCTAGACATCGTCTCCACCATAGCGTCAGTTAGGTTGTTTGAAGTTAGATATGCATCAAAGAACGATTTGCTCCACCTGTACGATACGTTTGTCACGCGCTGTCCTCGCCTTCTCGCACTCTTGGCACGGCGAGGCTCGTGGGGCACAGATACTTACCATCCGCCTCGAAATCCTGGTTCAATGGTAAGTACAAGGGAAAAGCCTAAAAGGCGGAATGAATATTAATTTATCATTTGTGATGCCATGAAGATATATTCAAACCGACCTTAGGGGGCTGCATTGCTTCTCGTAAGTTGGTTCTTGAAAAATACTTAAGCTGCTGTATGTACCCCGTAGTGAAGTCAGAGCCGAACTTTTGAGGGATGACATAGGCAATATAAACCTAGGACTGTATCCAATAACAAGATATCAGTAATCCTCTAAATCGTACTGCTAGAGTGCTGTTCCCGGAGTGCTGGCGCCGCAAGATGTACGGTTGAAGGTCTGGATGATCATTGATCATAAATCCGAATTTGTAATCTTATCTCTTATCTGATATGGTCGCAAATTCCGATTTCCATTACTTTCTCCTTTACAATTTTCAGTAAGTATGAATCCTTAGCTAACCATTCAAAGTGCAGCAAGAACGACAGAGGCAGCGGTGTTGGTGAGTTTGCCAGGGTCAGCCTCAACGGTGATCGACTCGACCTTGTCATCGTTGGTGACAATCACATAGCGCTGAGAAAAAGGAAATCGTGAGCCTAGGATCAACATTTACACGGAAAATACGTACGAGCGAGCGGACTCCTCCGAGGACAGGGGTAGCATCGAAGGAAAGGCCAACAGACTTGGCGAAGGCACCAGCGTCATCAGCGATGAAGTGAACCGCTAGTTTCGCGGATTGTCAGTCAAGAGATGCAAATGACGCGGTAGATCGTCACGTACGGGAGCCTTTAGGGGCGAGGTTCTCCTTCCATGCCCTATAAGAGAGATGCTCATGAACGATCGCCCAGGATCGCAGTCAAAATAAGACAAACTTGGTCACGAAAACGTCGTTAACGGCAAAGATGTAGATCTCCTCGACACCCTTCTTCTTGAAGTCCTCGTAAGCCTCAAGGTAGCCAGGGACCTGAGCGTGGCAAGTGCCGGTGAACGCTCCGGGGACACCAACCTAATCCAATCGTAAAAACCTTGTCATGATGCATGAATCAGTTTAAACTCACAATGATATTCTTGCCCTTGAGAACAAGCGGCGTTGCAGCGTCAGGAGCAGTCTCTTTGACAGACTGAGCAGGGATGGTGCCGCCGACTTGGATCTGAGCAGACATGATAATTGAGTTTAGAAGAAAAGTTGTGAAGAGGTTGGTAGAGGAGGAAGATAGTGGTGGGAGTCGCAACCGGCCGGTTTATAAAGATGGCGGGGCCATCAATTTCGTCATCCTTACACCGTCGGACCATTTTGTGGACTCAAACTCGACGTTCACTCTAGCCACCGTCGGACTATTTTGACAACGACGCCAGTGCTAAATTCCGAGAATTGGGTGATATCGAGCGCTGATGGTGATGTCTGACGTGCGCCAGGGGTCCTAGGCGTTCACTCCGCATGAATTGACGAGAACGTGTGGAGATATTCAGATGCTACTCCCGACCTCGGGAAAATACGTCAAGGCCGCAAGAGATAAAAAAAGTACACATTAGTATAATACAAGGCTCTAATCTTCAAAATCTGGATTGTTTCATGGGAAGAATGAAAAGGTGCGTGCAAGATCTTCCCAGAACTACAGCTACAGTCAACCAGCGCGGGAATTTTCAGAAGTCTTCTTCTCGTATCCCTCCATGATGTCCCAGTCGATAAGAATACCTACACCGTTGTCATCGACGTGAATATTCATAGGTGTAAGGTCACGGTGAATCCAGCGACTCCTTGTTCTACCCTGGTAGTGGGCTACATTCACCATACAAATAAAATTAGTTAAGAACGACGTAAAGAAGGGCGAGGGTGGAGGCTCACCAGAAACCACGTCGACAAAAGCGGACATAAACTCCGTTGCTGAGGAACAATAAAGTACATCTCTGTCGATCTTCGAGACAAAGCGTGCGTGTTTAGGTTTGACCTTTTCGCCCGCGAGATGCCAACCATCTTTGAAAATATGTCGCATGCCACGGTTCACATCGCGCGAGTTGTGACTGAACAAAGCCTTTGTGTGTACGGGCCCGCTGGTGAACATTCTACCCGTGGCCTGGCAGAACCAATCGGTGAATCTCTCGAGAGGTATGTCTTCGTCAAATAAATTCTCGATAAACGCATGATTGACAAGGATATTCATCACTAAAGCCTATAAAATTCACCGTAAAGATACACGCATGACATGAGCAAAGTAGGATCCGAATACCATGAAACGTGTTGGATCAGCTTCAAGTTGCCTTTCATTGGAGGGCATGGTAGTAGTCAAGGCAGAGACAGGGATGGTGTCCACTAGGATGGATATCCTTTATATCATATGGCGACAGTGGCCGCGCGTGCATTGGCCCTTTGCCAAAACTGAGTTTGGCAGTTGTTCGTCAGTAACAGCGTAACCACGTGCTTGAGTTAGGGCAGGCTATGTCGCGTTGCATGACGTAATATTCATCTTGAAAGGCTAATTAGCCCTTGGTCTTGACGACTGCCTAATCCCTTCATGAGAGGATTCATACCAGATTCATACCTCTCCAACAAAAATTACTACGAAAATTGCTTGGTTCCCCTGGCAAGAATGCGTTTGGTATGCTTCAACCAAAAAAATCTGACTCTCGTATGGACCGGGTCTCTCCGAGGACGACGTTAACCATTCGAAGCCTGGTTCATCGTGCTAAACCTGGGTCCCGGATTGAAGGAGTGGAACTTGATGATGCTTGACTTGACAGACTCAATAGTGAAAGGCAACATAGACTAAACAGCGAAAGGCAACTCATTCCATTTACATCCTCGGCTGCTACAGGAAATCAAACTCTTCAAATACCTGAGGCCGAACCAAAAAGATGCACACGGCCATATCGGCGGCTTTGCAGTCATTCCCTCCAGGCTACACAACAAACGATCAGCATTTCCATTGTTACCAAGGCCTCAGTATTCGTCTACCCTGGACCCAGCTTCCAGAAACAGTTGAACCAGCCTTCTATCTCGAGGTCATTCCGAGACGACGACTGCCGATCATGACGCTGATCCGACACACAACGCAAGTCGTAATATCCAACTGTGATTAGCATGATACTGAATGCTTCTGCGTAAGTCCCCATTGCTCTTTTTGGAACGTTTTCTCATAATGGATCCAGATCTCATGTACTAGCGTTTGTAGCTAGCTTGCAAATGTGCCGACTTGTGTTACATTCGTGTTTTGTCTCATGAAATACCGTGGTTGGTTGCTCCGTCTCGTCATGATTGAGTGCTGATGCGATTATCATCTCGCTAGCCCGTTGCCTAGAAGTTCTTATCTGGCCCTCTGGTAACGTCTTTGTACTAAATCGAACGTATGCGCCGAGTAGAGGAGTTGTTGACTAGCCATTTGCTGAAGAAGCGATTTGTGAAATATCTTCGAAAGCAAAGAAACGTACGTCTTCTTTCATGTGCATCGCCATGCATGCACTTGTCTAAGCCCCTCCGTTTAGTCTACTCCGAAACTCTATTTCGTTTATAATGAGCTGTGCTTCTATCCATCAACTGGCATGATGTTATCTATATCTGCGACGTCGAATTTTGTTGTGGCTGTGGTACTGCTTCGGTTCCCACCCACACAAACCATACATATATAACACTCGGCTGCTTTGCAATGTTCAAGGATTTGACCATTTCCGGGAGTCGTGCTGGCAAGGCGGACGTTGGTTTCAAGGAATCTAGGGCCCCTACGCGCAGGTCGACTGAGGAATTTTTATACCCACCAATGACGCCGACTACCTCCACTTCGAATGAAGTCAAGTCCCATCTTCTTGCGCAACCACCACCACAACCCCATCCCTATCAGACATATACCCCGGAATTTTACGACCACCACCTTGCTGCGCCTCCTCCCCCTGCTAGCTCGCGTGCTCAACTTTACCCTGGGCTACATCACAGTGCAGTCTCTTCCACGTCTTCGACCAACATTGGACCAGACAAATCACAGCCCAAATCGCAGCCTACGACCATTCAACAAACCTATTTCGTCCACCACCACCACCACCATCATCATCACCCCTCCAACTCATCACGAGATGCAATGCGCCGGTCTCCAAGGCTAACTCAAGCCGCGCCCGCCCAAAACGATAGCATTCTTCGAAAGCTCCGACCTCTGTTGCTCATGCTGCTTTTTCTACCCATCCCCCCACTTTTATCCGTTGTATACATCCTTATCGGACACAGTCTCCTCCGCAGTACTCTCAGCACTTCCCCTTCAGCCGACCCCTGGTCTCCTTCCCTCCTCTCCTCCGCCAACGCTGCAGCAATTGGCGGTGTCATTCTTTCTCTTCCCATATTCATGACCCTCTTCCTACTACTCTATTCCTTCTCGCGCATCACGTCCTCACTGGATACCCGGCAAGCGCAGGACGATTTCTTCGAAGACGACGACGACCAGATAAGCCGTGCATCACGTATGACGTCGTGTGCAGTTTACGCGACGTGCGCCGCAGTGCTGCTTGGCATCGGAGGAGCTGCCGCTCCGCTTGGCGTAATCTGTCTTGGAGACGACGGCCGCTCGGATATTCTGTCGTCAGGCAGGGCTGCAGAAGCGGGTATACTTGGTGGTGCTGTTATATTGGGTGGCGTGTTCATCGTCGTAGCAATCGCGGTGTTAGGCTGGCTGATTTGGAAAACACCTGAGACATCGGTTTCTGACGGAGGTAAGGATTAGTCTGCATTGCAGTCTATCGGCGGCTTCTGTTGTCTCTGGTACGTCCGTTTTCATGTGTCTTACTAGCAGTGAAACTGACACTGGGGCTCTTAAACAGACATCATACTATCCGACCCCGTCGTCGTCATTCTCAGCTCTGAGGCCCCACCATTCATTACTTGCCTGCTACTGTATAATTATACAATATCTATGTATCAAGCGGTCTTGTAACATCAATCTGTCGCCGCATACTCACCCTTCCTCATATCCACACATATCCTTGTAGTGTAGTCTAGTACGCATTTGTATTTGGACATTGATTAGCTAGTAGCTATAGCCTGTATCCATGTATCGTAACGACATGAACTTTGGGCGACTGCCTTCATTTTGGGAAAGCTGGGCTTAATTTGACTGAATCAATCACTTGTCCCGTTTGACAGATCGGTGCTGGTTCGCCCCAAAGGACGTGTTGAAAACTTCCCAAGTGTCAAGACTGTCAACACACTGAACGTTTCGTTTCTGAAAAAAATCTCCACTGGAGGCGTGCAACGGTAGTAGCCTGATTTGATCATTATAAGCGTAGGCGGCCTTAGTTCCTGTGACTTTGAAAATGAAGAGGGATTCCTAATATGGGAGCCATCACGGCATTAGATTTGCCGTATATAGAAGATGCCGATAACGCGTGATAGATAATAAGATTATCCTTCATCTCTCTATGCTCTTTCGAATACGATTTTCGTCAGATTCTAATACAATTCTTATACGGTTCCAATTGCCCGGTGCAGGCAACGTTCGTTATTCCATTTTTCAATCAGATCAAGTTTGTTGCAGGTCGGAGATCTAACGCCGTTCCTGGAAATCTAGGATATTTTGATCTCTTGTCAAACTTGCAATTGAAGGCGCGTTCCGTCACAGGGTTATTCTCTTGGCCCACGCTGCCAGTGCTTTCTACCTTTCTATAATACACGACCTTACGAGTAATTCCGAGCCACGTCTATACCCTCCTTTCGTGTGGCTGACATGCCCAAACTCTCCCTCTCCCGCTCGTATCATGTCCTGGCTTGCGCGCTTTTTCCACTATTATTTTTAACGGTCTCTACTCAAGAACTCACAGATGCACAAGTAGCACAGGTGTGCGATAGACTAGCAGAGGGCGCGAAACAAAGGTATTTTCCATCACGATCCTTATCTGACTCCTTACCATCCTGAAATATGCAGCTGGGAGCTTGGGACCCGCGCACAAGCCATCCTCGAGATGAATGCAACACAATACTCCGTAATAACGCCCTCCACCTCGTTACCGCCTCCTTCATCAATATCCGACTCGCTTTCATCGCCACTGCAACCATTCTTTCAGATCGCTCAAGAGGTCGTGGCAGGGCGTGCTCAGTCTAACGGGAATATCACAGGCCCACAACCCTTGATAAAAGATGGCAGTGCTGCGGACCCCGCGTCAATTGGGTTCGCTGTTCTCCTGGCAAACTGGACAGGACAGGGCGGAGAGGACTATGCTGGTGCGGCAAAAGACCAACTCGACTTTCTCGAGTTCGACGTCCCCAGGACCAGTGATGGCGCGATATCCCACCGTGTCTCCGAGGTTCAACTTTGGTGAGTGCGAATGGCACATCAAATTATATTTGGAATCTTCATTCGGGACCTGCCCTTCAAACTATTCTCGGCCCTGCTATTCTTAGTCCTTAAATTAACCCCGCGCCCACTGAGTTACAGCTGTTTTTACAACTGTTACTCTATCGGTTTCAGCGCTTCTTATTTGGATTGTCTATTTTCTTCTCATTTCTAACCCGATTTGTATGCAGGAGCGACTTTGTCTACATGGTTCCGCCATTCTTGGCGTACTATGGGATGATAACAGAAAATGAGACCCTCCTTCTTGAGGCATATACCCAAATCTCACTGTACCGATCATATTTGCTTGATACATCAGCCAATAATCTATGGAAGCATGTACTACTTGGGACTGATAACGCCACTGCGAATGACCCAGGTCACTGGTCGACTGGTGAGTGGGCTGTCTTCTCTGAATCGTCATCGATGACCTGACGTCACACCCAGGAAACGGCTGGGCTGCAGCAGGCATGTTGCGTGTGCTTGGCACCTACAAAAATTCGCAGTATTCGAAAACTCTTAAGAGCCAGCAAAATGATCTGGCGGCTTGGGTCTTAGAGATACAGGCCGCAATGTATCCAAACCTCGTGAGTTCTTTTCTATCCATTTCTCCAATCCGTCTATACTCAATCGAGCGCCTCCAGGATTCCAACTCCAGCCTCTTCCCCAACTACGCCGACCAGCCCCTCTCTGACGACAACTTCCTCGATGCATCCTCCACCGCGCTCCTCGCGAGCACCGTATACCGTCTTTCTCTCCTGTGGGGCACACACACTTACCTACCATACGCAGAGCGCACCCGGAAGGCGCTCTCCGCTCCCAACACTAATTCTTCCTCCAACTCCACTCTGCAGCACTTTGATTGGAACGGGTGGCTGACGCCCGTGGTGGACCCTTACTCGTACGGGCAAGAGGGATCACAGAGCCCCGAGGGGCAGGCATTTGTCGCCGATATGCAGTCGGCATGGAGGGACTGGGTAGCCGCTGGATCCAAGGGCGCAAATAGTGCCTTGCGGATGCAGACGAGTGGAGGGCTGCTTGGGTGGGGACTGGTTTTGTTGGGCGTCTGCTGGGGCGTATTTATTTGATTGGACTTTCACTTGGACGCTGTTGTCTATTACTTAGAACCCTCGGACCTTTAACTTATGGTTTTAGGTGTACTAGTTACTTAGTGTACGAGGACACCGTTTTGCTCATCCTCGATAGCATTTCGAAAAAATGTCTAATATATCACCCTGTTGTCCTTGATTCAAAATGACTATTATACCTAACTACTTTTTGCATGACCTGCATGATTTCAAAGATTACTCTTAGCCAGTCCGTCTATCTTCCCGCAAAACGTCTTCTTCCAGCCCCAAGCAGGGAAAGACGCCGGATTCGAAAGCCACTTCGCAAACACCAGTGCCTGCGCTGAATCTGCTCTCACCTTCGCATCCCTAACTCTCTCCGTCCACGCTCGGAACATGTCCGTATCCGCGAGGGCGCCATAGCACATCGCAATCGCGTCGACGTGCCGCTCGCCGTCAAGCACCTGGAGCCCTTCCTGTTTGATCATGCGTAATGCCTCAACGTGCAGCTTGATCAGTTGGTCGTCCGGAAGTTTGGGGTCGAGGCACCACCCCTCGAACGGGGGAAGTGTGTTCCAAAACTGGCCGAGCGCCACACGTGTGGTGTCACTGTGAAGGACGGCGTCTTCAGAAGGAAGGTCGCAGTATCTACAGCGGCATATGAAGCCGTATTGTTCCTGAAGGGCTGCACGGCGCTCATGGCGGGAGCGAGTACATGATGTGTACTGTATAGTGATTTCATCGCCTTTCGTGATGGGGCGGACGGCGGACAGGTAGAGAGAAAAGCTATCAACGTCCCATTCCCATCGTGCATTGGGGCTGCAGCTGTGAAGTGGTCAGGAGCTGTGTGTGACGATAAATATATGTGGCTGACCTATGATTGCACCTGCTCGTGTGGAGGAACACAGCCCGATGGGTCGAAAGTTCAGGATGGAGCTCTTTTGGGACTTCGAGTTGAATCCCAAGGGCGTTGTTTCGTATTATAGATTCCAGAGATCGATTCCCTCCACCAGAGAGCTCCACGACCTCGTCACGAACCTCAGGGGGAAGCTGATGGAGCAATGTAGCGTAAAGATCTTCGAGTGGCACGCTTGACCCCACGAGGTATGGAGCCACCATAACGGGATGTTCGACAAGAATAAGTGCACCGGCTGGAAGATCTTTCAAAGCAAACATTCCTCGACCTTTGTTCCCAGCATCCCCTATTTCGAATGTATAAGGCGGAGGCCCGCAAGCAGGCTGAAAGGTTGATGGGAGCATTCGATCCACGCCATTGTCCAGTAAGGCAGCCGTATGTCCGTCCTCGAAAAGAAAATTATGGAACGCGTATGAGCGTCTGCGAACATGCTCTGCAAAGTCGAAAAGGGGTCGCGCCAGCGCGGGGTTGGAGGTGACCTGATCATTTATCCTGCTACATATTTCTGGGGGTGGCACCAGTGCACCGTTTGGTCCCAGAGTTAAAGAACTATGCCGGACAGAGGTAGAGGACTTGATAGGAGTCGGTGGGGTAGAGTCAAGAGAAGGCATGCTGAAGTGAGTGGCATGATCGCGTCTGCTAGACCGACTTTAAATATGTGATGGTGGAGCCTGGCCACGAGCTTAACGCAACAGCAAGGCCACACGCGCGCTTTTCCCTAGAATAAAGGTAATGCGGGAACAACAATGCTTCGAAGCTGTTACCATTGCCGGCATTAAGCGCTTTGACCACTGGTACTACTTGACTCGTCTGTGATGCGATAATAACGCTCCTCCTCCAATTAATGGACTGAGAAGATAAAGGCAATTCAGAGGAAAGAACGAATATTCGATCGTGAGCAACCCGAGATGAAGTGAGGCGCAAAGGATCTATGAAAGAAAAACAACCATGAAACTTGAATGTTGCGATCAATTCAGGATCAAAACTCCTTGTCTTAAGGCCTCGTGCATGTTCAACGCTCAACCACCAGGTCTAGATCTCAGCGCCTCTCTTGCAGCCATGGCTGTGTAAATGCCCGTTATGTACTGGTACTGGCACCGTTCGATGAATGTGCATTGGTTCGATCTACTGTCTGCCATGGTGTAAGCTCGTAACAAATCGGATGAACTACTGGTTGGGACTGTGACGGTCAGTACGTTCACAAAAAATCTATAATTTTTATGGCAGGAGACCAATGTCAATTCCTGTCCAGTCCAGTGAATATGCAATGGAAAACACACCTACGTGGCAAAAGAAATCATGACTAGGTATGAAGCAGCCATTTTCTGATATCCAAATTTAAAGTATGATTTTACGACGCAGACCATACAGGCCATTGACGACTAGTCTAGATGCTATCTAAGAACCGTAAAAAGTGCCCAGTCCGGTGTTCAAACGCCTGGGTATCTTCAATTTGGTCCTTTTCAAGTCATGTCAAGTCCAGCGGATAGGAAAACGAGTAATAACGGTCTAGGTGTGCCATGAAAATACCGTTTTGAACTGTGGAAGAGGGGAGAATGAAGGTCGAAAGGAAGAGGGAAGAAGTCGAGTTTCCCCATGTCACTCTTCCTCTGAAATAGCCCGTTCGTCAATATCGAACTGGCAGTACCGAATACACCGCCAGCTCTTCAACAGCTGCCGTCAGCCTCCCCGAATCTCTTGTCAATGCCTCGCTTCCTTCAGGATTACGATCTCTCGATTGAGTGGAGGTCGGTGCAACTCTGAAGAAGCAGCCTCTTCATCACGCGCAGCTACTGCTGCACGGGGCTCTTGCGCACGTTCCCGTCGAACTTGATGTTTCTGATTCCTGATAGAATTCTGGCCAAGCGTTGTTAGCGCTGACCGATCGACCGTGCACGACGGGGTTGCCTTTAGTTTCAAGATGGCACTGCGCACGACCTGGCGGCGGTGGCAGCAGATCCTAGGCTAGGGCATGTCTCGAATGCGACGAAGAGGAAGGGCTCACGGTTATTCGCTGCCTTCCACGTCAATGAGGCGCTCCTCAACAAGCTTGACACCCATTCTCTTCAGGCTTATGCACAGCTCTCATCGCCTTTTCTCGTTGTTACGTGATGTGACACAGCATTGTACGTATCTTGCTAATCTCAGCCGCCTTCGCCATTCCTCCTCCTTTGCTTTCGACTTCACCGCTTCGAATCCATTTCTCCCTTCATAGGTGGCCTTTCGTAATGAAGGCGCCAAGATGGCGATGCCTCTGGGATTTCCATCGGACACCCCACTGGGGTTAAACCCACTTTGTCGATGAAGGCTGCGGGTCCATGGCAATAGTGACAAGAAAAGAAGTACTCCAAGGTATATCTGGAGTGACCCCTGTGGTCCATTCGAGGGCGTACTGGAAGGTTTGAGAGATGATATTGAGAGAAGAGCAGTTTTGATAAGGGAGTTGACACGAGCATGGGAGGGAGGGAACCATCGGACTCAACGATAGGCACTCATGACGCGAACTCGAACCGACTCCTGTCGCAAATAATATTAATATGCTCACGCTCGATCTCCAACTTTTGGCTGTACGACATCGACCAGTGCTCTACGGCTAATCCATCATCGCTTCCTTCGTATTCTACTCGCATATCGGTGCTGAAGCCGACAACTACGCCCCCTTTTGTCCCTGGGAACCCCTTCTCTCCCTCAACGGGGAAAATCTGCTCTTCTGAGCGTAGCGTACCATATACTTATACCATCCATCTTGGTTTCGCAACTGTTCCTGGTGCCATCGCCCCAGTCTAATGGAGAAACCTACGACTCCGATGTCACTCAAGCTTTGAACGCAGTGCTTGTTCTCGCTCTTCCAACCCCGTCGCAGTGTAGCCGGCAGCTCATCGATGACGAATGACAACCACAGCTCAGAAGTCCACAGCTTGCCAACATCGATGACAACACATGACCAAAGCTCAGACGATCATAACATCGTCATGCTCTACGAGATTCATAGAACAGTACGAGACATACCAATCTCGTGTGCGCCAACTCCGAGTCCAGCTCCCCGATTAACATTGCGAGTACCATGCACGCGTCTAGAGGACGGGAATTACAATCGTGTCATTAGAGTCGTGGTCTCTGCCGAGGACCTTAGATGTCCCGTTCAGCCTCTGGTGATATTGCCAGCGCTGTTGACCCATATTGATGTGTCTCCCTATCTCCCGACAAGCTCAATGTGATCCAAGATAATGAATTTTGAAGCAAGTCGTCCTCCTCACCTCGTGATCTCTGGGTGAACGGCATGTAGTTTTTGTCTCGGCGGAAGTTCGTTCTTCAAATTCCAAGTCAAGTACTTTGGGGCCGGGCGCCATGCATTCGTTGACCCGTCAAAACCACCAACTCTCGTCACGATCTTTCTCAAGCTATCATCGTCCTCTTAACAAAGAAACAAGGTTCTACGTCATCTACTGGAACTGTGGGTATGACCTTCATCACTTTCAAAGTTTTCCAATCTGAAATACACGATCAAACTTATAATTGAAATTAGAAGGCACTTAAGCATATGCGCCTGAGATCGCTTTGTCTGCCATCATATCTGAGCTCAGTTTGTAAACTTCGCTGTGGTACTTGTCGAGGCTACTCATCTCAATAAACTATGCTTCGCCCATTCGAAAAGGATCCAAAGGTTGGATAGTGTCTTCATAGTTCACGAAGACTAGCAAAGGCAAACCTTCAATACCGCTCGCTCGGATATCGACTTCTGCTAGGGGTCAAAATCTATGTTTACTATTGTATACCGCTGGTATACATCCTACACATCCTACACATTCCATGCCATTCGTGTCAGATTTGCACTTCTAGTGGCGCTTACTTTCAGACTTCTAGGTGAACCTCATTTGAAAGTGATAGTCATCTGACGGAGTGTCCTCCCACGATTTGAATGGTTTCCTGGAGAGGGTTAGTATTGTTCATGCTTTCAAGTGAGTGGTTCAAGAAGCTGATTTTTTTTTGAATAGCATTTTTTTTTGAATAGCACGACTCGGAGTTACAATTATCTACGAGAAGAAATAACGGCGCTTATGTTTGGAGTTCTAGCGGAACGTGGAACTTGCGGCTAGGACTTGCCGAGCGCATGTGTGCTTGGCGTAATCGTTAGCCAAGTACTTCATTGCAATTACCTCGATCATCAGCTGATAGTATCTCAATTGCAGCAGATTGCAAAGTTGATTTCTTGTCGGTGAAGCCAATGACCGCTGCAGTTCTCGCAGGAACATCAGATTCCGAGCATCTATCTAGTCTGCTTCTGCTAGGCCGGTATTTATGCGGTTCCAGGCAGTCCAGTTCTACCCAGTGCATTTTAATGCCTATCAACTAGTCCACTTCCAGGCGCCAAATGCTATGTTTACTATTGTATACTTACACCTCCCATACCACTCGTGTAGGTTTTGGACGTTTGCCTGGAGAGGGTTAGTACTGTTCATGCTTTCAAGTTGAGCGGCTCAAAGAAGGCTGACATTTTTTATTATCGACGAGAGGACATAACGGCGCTTACGTTTCGAGTTCTAGCGCAACTTAGAGCAACAATTGGGGTATTGAACCCGCAGCTTGGTGTATTCGTTAGCCAAGCACTTCGTTGCAATTTTGTCTGATCTTCGATTCTGCTGGGACAGATTTTTGTGTTTGTATGTTTCGGCGTTCTTGCTGGTCACCTGAATTCAATATTTCTCTCAAAGATGATGGCACGGTTGATGACACAAAACAAATAATCCCCAAACATAGGACGGCTGCTGTATAAATGCTGCAAACCGATCCCGGAGAGTCCTCAGTTCATTACCACCCATTTGTACAATGTCGCCGTTCTTCACTATTCTAAGCCTTTTTCTCGCGACTTCAGCGTTTGCAAGTCCGTTCAATGCATCCAATTTGTACGATTCATTTGTCAACATTTGGGTCCTGATAGTTAATTAAATGTATGTTGTAGGGAACGCTGTGGGACGCATGCCACAGACGCCCACGTCGCCGCGATTGATGTCGCTATGAAAGAATACAAGATTCTCAACACAAACAACGGTTTCTTCAGCCAGGACAGCATCCTTGACACTACCATTACTGTAAGTAATATTTCAACGCAGTCTTCGTATGCCGTCATCACCAATAACCATCGTAGGTCCACTGGCATGTCATTGCCACCAGCTACAACGAGGGCGATGGTTATCTTTCGTAGGTCACATTCCATTCGTCGACCTTGCCTTGCGGCATCTTAATGGTCAAATATTCTCAACAGAGATGAAACGATTTCAAATCAAATGAGCGTGTTGTCGCTAAACTATGCATCCGCCATGCCCAGCATCCATTTCCAATTACAAACGACGACCCGCAATCTCGCTGCAGACTGGTACACGAATATTCGAGGATCCGCGGAAAATCTAGCCATGAGGCAGAACTTCTTCGATCCGAGTGACGGCACTTCCAGAGACTTGCACCTCTTCTCTGTTGGTGCGATACAGGGAGCAGATGGATCAACCGGGATTTTAGGATACTCCTCATTTCCATCGGACTATTCCGCTAACCCGCAACTTGACGGGGTTGTTTTCCTTGCGAACAGCGTACCAGGAGGCTCTGGGGCGCCTTATAACCAGGGGAAGGTGAATAACTTTTCTGCCATCTGCCATTCAACATTATCCTTGACAATCCTGACGTCTCTTCGCGTATTGCTATACGTAGACTTTGGTCCACGAAGTTGGCCATTGGCTTGGACTCTTGCACACCTTTCATGGTGGATGCACAGAGCCAAATGATGGCGTCTCGGATACCCCTGAAGAAGCCAGCCCGGCATATGGATGCCCCACTGGCAGAGATTCCTGCCCAAACGACCCAGGCCTTGACCCCGTCAGTATGTACATTTTATTTATATACATATCTCAATGGAGAATCCTCATGCATATCTTTTTAGCTAACTACATGGACTATAGCGACGACAGCTGCATGAATAACTTCACACCCGGCCAGAGCACTTTAGTGAATGCGATGATTGCGCAATATCGTTCTTGAAACTTTGAAGGATTAAGGTGACAGATCATGATGTGTTGTACCTATATTGTCGGTTAGCTTCTTTACCTCGATTCGATTCGATTCAAATTCCTTTCACTGAGTTTTACCTTTGTTCCTGTGTTGCTATTGTGATATCTACCTATGTACACTAAACAAATAGTGAATCTATATGATCCCTGAATCCATAGCAATCGATGTTACCTTCTCGTACCGGAATAAATATCAAAGCTTCCTTCAGTACCCATCATTGGGCGGAAACTGTTTACTACTTATTATCAATGATATATCGTTCCACATCGGTCATTGAAGCTTGAAGAGCTTTTTTTTGCTGGATCAGTAGGTCTCCGTACATGAAAGCATTTGTCAAACACCAACTCTACGACATTTACACGCGCTTGTAGATGAAGGCAGGCATACGAACACATATCAAGGCTATAAGGAGAAAACATTCGAGAAAAACGAAATCATGATGTTGAGGAAACAGATGGTGGAATTGATAACCAAAGTCGAAGAGGAAGTTGGAAATAAGAGTGGTTTGATAGCTGCACACCTGGGCCGTTAGGCCACTGTATTACAAACTCATAAGGAGTTTGGTTCAATCTACATAACTACTTATACTACCTACAAATTAATAGAAAATTTACATGCTATGTATGCTAAGTAAGACACAGTCTCACGCAGCGTCGGCGCCTCGGGATCGGAGTAGTATATTACCGGATTACCAAATCTGGCAATTCTCCAACTGAGGAATATAATAGTATGAAGAGGACACACAATCACAAAGTATACAGGAAGCAAAGCCAAGAAAAATCCTTCCCCCCGCTCTCCAGTACGTCTTCCAGAATCCTAAATCGAATAACTGCGCTGGGGCCAAAGACCTGTGTAGGCTTATAAGCATAGGCCGCACATCCCTGTTACTTGGTTCAGTGGCGTCGATGTCGAACGGACCACACGGACGTACGAGCCGTTTGCTCTAATTTGTGTTCTGTAGATAGTAACTGTCACCGAATGTGCTCCGTAAGCAACAAGGAAATACACCATAACTCCACAACTTACGGAACTTGATAATTCGAGTTCGATAATCACGTCAAATCATGGATCAGCATCCAGCTTCTCGCCACGGCTGAGGATTCGAACAAGTTTGCCAGGCTGAGTGACCATCTCTCTCATGTCCATAACCGCTGGTGGCCCCTCGCACTGCCATCGGAAGTACAATGTGTACGCTGCCCACGCTTGGGACGCGCGCCGGCCTTGTCATCACTGGGCGGCATAGTTGAATCGACAGTACTCAAGTCGATACAGGAAACCAGCGTCCCTGTCGAGCGTGACTCGTGCTTGTTGACATGATATGAGGTGCCGAGAGCAGCACAGGGGTAAGCGACGACGATAGCTTGAGCTCGCCAAAATCAGCGTCGATCTGGGTTGGCGTTCATGCATCATGAGGAAGGCCTGCGTGTAATTATAAAGCATCGACGTACGTACTGGAGCAGTGTGTCGGGCACTGCTCCAGGCGCGATCACGTGACCATTATCGTAGATAGCCACAGATGTTCGTAGTCAGAACACGCCACCACCACTACAGCATCACGCGTGAGCATCGCGTTAGGCCACACTCGTGGGAGAGGCACTTGGAACGTCTCCAGTACCTAGTGACTGATGGGCACAAGGTAGAGCAAAGAGAAAGTCAGGTAGAATCACAGTTTGTTTGAGCAAAGGTGAGGCGGTCCAGGTCACGAAGACATATTTTTGAGCTCAAGATGGGTGAGGTGAGAGCACGTGGTCATTGCGTTAATATGACCACCACCGGAATAGTGAGTTCTTTTCACAGTTCTTAGGCTTACTACTATTCATTCTCCGTATATAATAAATACATCTATCACTAGCATCCTCAACATGTCGGGCAACGACAATGACAAACAACAGACAGCAAGTACTTGTCCATTCTCGAACCTGCCACGCGTGACCTCCCTGCAGCGCAGAACCGCGGGCGCACAAAGTACGGGTGACAAGATCATTCACCACGTAGGAGGCTTGGTATGTCCGACGCGGGAGCTAAAGTCCAAAGGGCCTCTAACGCTCAGCGTGTTCTTGCAAGATCTTGCATTCCCGGTCTATAATTTCTTGAGTGCTTCCTGGTGTTCCTATTACGATGTTTCTTTGCCACCTGGATCGCCTCTCCCAGAATCCCCGACGAAGAGGACCCCGCTGACGAATTTCATGGACCGTGCGAGGCTGAATCCACCCCCACCCCCCGCTTCCGCCTTCTCTGAACCCATATCCACGAGTGTGTTGCAGTTAGGAGGCAGGAACGACGCTCCGAGACGAGCTTGGTAGTGGATTGGGACTTTGTCGAGGTAGACGGAGACGTGGGTGAGTTTTGAAGGGAATCGGAATGGTGAATTTGACCTCGGCGGTTATTAAAGGGGTGCTTTGTCCTTGCCTTGGGTTCGGGAAGGCGCGATGGAGGATGATCGGGATGAGGAGGAGGTTTTTTTGCCAGTTTCGGGGTCACGCCCTTTTGATTGGGACCTGTCCTTGAATAGAGCCTTCCCAATCCCAGTCGAGGATGACTTGCCCACTGTGCTCGTGCTGACAGACTCTGGCCTTCCTCTGTTCTCTTCTTCCTCGTTGCCCTCCATGCCCGCATCTTTCCCCTGACCCTCTTCCTTCACCTCTCCCCTTCATCGAAATCAGAAACGTCCATTATCTCCATACCATTCTCGTCTGTCTCCAACCCTTCCTCCTGCGCAGGTACGGCGGCGTTGTCGACGAACAACCGGGAGGAGAAGAATGATGCCCAGCCTGAGCGGATGGGCGAGTGTGATAGGGAGGTTTGGATAGGGTTAAGAGACGGCACGGAGGATTCGATGGTGTGCGTTGCCTCTGGCGTGTCAGCCTCTTCAGTCTTGCCCTGTTCGTCCGTGGAGGGGATTTCTTCAGGCTGAGCCGATGTTTGTGTTCCGGTGGGGGTTGTATCGGTAACAGCATCAAATATACCACGCCCAAGGGGTGTACTACCTCCAACCTGAGCTAGAACTTGAAGTGACGACTGAGTGTGGCAAGTCAACGCAGATCAATGAGAATGGAAAGCACGAAAATGGAAGAAAAAGAGAGAGAACATGTTTTGTATATGGAAGCTGAGGCAGACCATGTGCAGGCGCCGTAATTTAATTAAGAAAGGAAAACACGCATCGCATTTTGCCCCCAGCCCCTAGCCAGAGCCAAAGCTACGATGTATCTCCCACCACTTAGCGAAAACTCGCTTCACTCGTGTGTTGAGAAGTAGACTCGAGAGAAAGAAAGGGAAGGGTGGAACAAAGAGATAAAGAGGAATCGCAAGTGTGGAATGTAGGATGTGGATTGGAGTTACTGACTGCTTGTTGACGCTGTTGATGTGGTTGAGGTTGAGGTTGAGGTTGAGGTTGAGGTTGAAAGCGCAGCTAATGGATAAGGTGAGAATCACAATCAATGAGCGGAGAAGTGTATTATATGTACGACCAATTTCCTTCTCAGTGCGTGTGCACGGGAAGCAGCCACGATTTCAATGTAGGATGGGAACTTCCGGCTGAAGTCATCGGAGATGATCTGATCCAGTAAAACAACATTGTAATCTTCTATAAAGAATGCGACGATGTCCGTGGGACTTTCTTTTCTTGAGAGTTGCTGACTAAAATTGGTCAGCCATTATCTAAGATTATGTAAAATTGGTCAGCAATAGCTGCCTTTGAATATTTCGGGCTGCTGTCCCTCTGTTCTGCCACGCGACGTGACACATCACATGTCAATCACATGATAATCATGTGACATCAAAAGCGTCGAAATAGCTGCCTTTGAATATTTCGGGCTTTGCCCGCTGTCCCTCTGTTCTGCTGCGCGACGCGACACCTCACATGCTCATCACATGATAATCATGTGACCTCAAAAGCGTCGCAATCAATCACTCTCTCCTTTCTCTCTTCCACTCTACATCATCCACTGTTCTGAGTGCTCTGATTGTGTGAGGATATGCTCTGATTT
>JABAJS010007661.1:0-38429 GCA_018221635.1 Tephrocybe sp. 10521TJB
ATGCAAGTCTCTCCATACCCTTCATGTCTGTTCTAACTTAAGATGCTTTCTATCTAGGCGATGGCACTTCTTATCTTTGATATTATCTTGACTTCTGCGCACTCCTGCTAGCTCCTGTCTCTCCCAGGCCATAACAATCAAGTGTGACGTTCAACCATTCTCCATTCCTTACCGATAAGCAGGCGTGAGCCTGGAAAGTCCCTGGAGAGCCCTACTAGTAAGCTCGCCGATTTAAGAGTAAGCCTTTTTCGGATATCGGATCCTCACCCTGTCGTCTGAATAAAATGCGCAAATCACGACCCAACAACGCAACTTCCTCACTATATAGTACAAGGTGCATAGCGGCATTCCCAGTCGGTCAAAAAAACCCTGGGATATTTGAGGTACATAAGTCCAAATCGGCCAGCCTCACATCTTCGGTCCTTGCGAGAGGGTTAAGGGTGGTGGCACTTAGCAGCATCAGAAAACGTGGTGGGGCGGGAATAGAGCAGAAAGGTAAAGATTAAAAAGGAAAGAGAAAGATGGAAACAAAAAAGCCCACGAGTTGTCTGAGAGTGGTGCGATTCCAGAAAATATGGGCTTGCGCCACTACCATTTTGCAGGAATCAAGTACATATATCCATTTGTATAGCTAACGAAGTGTGTTTCGCATCAAACTTATCTTGCCAAATTTTTTATTTTTATTTTAATTCCTTGCCCATTAGGGCAACACCCTATGTCAGGCTCTACCGCCAAAATGTATTGAGACTCCAAGATGTCTACATCTCCTTCCCTTTTCCTTCCACAACAAGGTAAGTACTCATTCCTATTTTCTTTTCTTGCCCAAATGACTACTTATTTACTTACTCACAGCTTATCACCCTCTAGGCTGTGGAAGTGTTCACAGGCACCGGCGGGGACTCAACTACCGGTACTAGTTGCGTGCAATCAAGGTAAAATATTATCATCACACGATCAAGGGAACCCCAATCTCCTGCTGGTTGATCCCACTTAAGCGACGAGGACGAGATCATTTTTTCACAAGTAGATGACAAACAGGAAATTGATCCTTATGTTTGATCCTTTTGATACTATACTCATCCTGAGCAATGACATCAAGTCTTGTCCCAGAATTCCAAACCTCGCCTCCTTCATTTATCTTGAGCCCCGCCCACCAGTGGGACCTGGCACGAGAACCTAATGGAGAATCCTGGGCGTCGGCACCACGATCAGTATACCTGTAAACTTAGTACGATCTTCTTGTGAAGTAGCGTAAAGAGATAAAGATATATAAAAGAAATTGTGTATATCAGGCGGATAAATCCATGCACTTGGTCGTTCCTAAATTGTGCGATCCGTGTCATGCGGCCGCAACTCCGCACATACAATGGTCATCGCCCCGTCTTCCTGCACTCTTAGGATGTGGTCGCCGACTAAAGCCCAAAGGCCAAAATCTGGGCTTTTGCAGGGTATCCACCGGACTCCATGGGTTACGATGTCATGGGAAGCGTAGGCGTTACGGTCAAAGAAGTGGGGGGCTTCGACTTGTGATTGATAGACAACAGGAATCAGGGTCCCGTCTATATCCTCCCACAAAGCAGTCTCCTCAAGATTATTAGTAGCAAGGCTATTGTCATCCATGAAAAAGATATCAGTCAGGTTAGGTTGAGCTTTCACTGCGGATGTGGCTAGAAGCTCTCCGGTAAATGCATTCCACATGAAGATAGAACCAGATAACTTTGCAGCCGCGACGAGTGTTCCATCAGGAGAGAAAGCGAAGGCACAAATGCTGTTAATGTATTTGCCTCCTTCCAGAGAGATTTCCTTGTGCTGATGCCGTGCATCCCACAACTTTATGCCCCGATCCTGCGTCACTGATGTAATTTGTTTCCCGTTGGGTGAAAAAGTGGTCATTATAGACTCAGCGAAGTCACTTTGGCGAAGATGTGTGACAGCGGCTGGAGTCCAAAGCATAAGTTCTGTGCAACCTGTGTCCCCAGGAGTGCCAAAGGCAGTACAGATGTGAGATCCATCAGAAGAAAATGTGGCCGCTCGCACCCAACCCGAATGTGTTAAAGATCCAATCAATTTCCTAGTTTGCATATTCCATACGCATGCGGTTCCATCCATAGAAGTCGAAACGAGCTCCCTGCCATTTGGAGAGAATTGAACTGATAGAACCACACTCTTGTGTTCAAGTAACCCGTCGATCTGGTTACCAGTTTCAACATTCCAAAGATGAATTGTACCATCGGAACTGCCCGACGCTGCCAGCACACCATCAGGAGAGAACACCACACAATGCATATCTCGGTTCGACTTCATGCCTCGAATATAAGCGCTTGTCTCTGGATCCTATAGGGATATATCTCCATTGACAGAACAAGAAAGGGCTCTTTTTGAATCGTACGAAAATGTAATAGCAACAACTCGGACCCGACCAGGGGTGATTTGCTGAGCCCATGATCTCGGTACCCTGTCCTGAGGACTGTGAAAGGAAACGGTACCATTGCTATAACCCGCGGCAAACCAACGACCTGTCGGACAGATGGCGATACAAGATAGTGCACCACCGTCTTGACACTCGACTCGGAGTGTGCGCCCGATTTGTTCGCAAGACTGAATATCCCAAACACGAATGTTCATATGCCGGAAGGAAGGAGCAGATTCGCGACTAGCTGCTGTAAAATGATGGCCGGAGTGGAAGAAAGCACAGTGAGATGGTGTTAGGATCATCCCTTGGTGAGGCCCCGCAGACTCTTCGCTGTCATATTGTCTTTGCGATACAGAGCCAGACCCTATGTCCCAAAACAATAACTGTGGTTTCGACCGCGATTTGAAGACTATTTGACGTCCGTGAGGATGATCAAGAGTCCCGAGGGAGGGGGTAAAGCCATCCTCAATCTTTACAGTACTTTGAGTCTTTAACTTGAATGCCAGTCGGTCACAATCAAATCCATTATTAGCGTCCCACGTACGCATCTGGCTTCCTATTGACACCCTGATACGTGATTTATCTTGTGAAAGGGCCACAAAGATAGGTACCGCATCCTGTCTACTTGAAAAGGATTTAAAATAGTCCTGGAGTGCTAGAGGGTCAAATCTATGAGAGGGGGGCATAATTACGCCGAACGTGGTGCCAAATCCCTGGAGAAAATGTTGCAATAAGAATCTATAGGCATAGCAAAACGAAGCTCGCAATTTGTCGGCAAACACAGCAGTTCGGACTCCAGAGGTGAGGTGGTGTATGCAAGCAACCCCCAGCTCACAATGGGCAGATTTTGTGTCGATGTGGAAACGTGCCTCAACACGGTCATTACTTGTGATGAACTCGAAGAAGGATTTGTGTAGATTGACCAGTGATGATACCTGCTCCGGCCACCAGGACTGTGCGTAATCGCTTTACAAATTGGAGTATGTCCACCGGCACAGCGGAAGTAGACTTTCGGAGAAGCAGAATACGACTGATATCGTCGAGGCACAACGGCTCATGTAGGGACTACGATTGCCCCGATAATTCGACGAAAGGACTCAAAGGCCCAATCGTCCGTCCGTCCTTTATACGTAATGGAGAGGATGATACTATAAAGAGTATTGATGTCGCCCATGCCATCCGAGTTGAGGCTGCCGAGGAGGGTGTCCAGACATTCAGTTCCCATAGTCTCAATCTGCTCCTGGAAGAATTTTGCTGCCGTGACAGCCCAGATAAATAGCCCTGCGGCGCGCTTCGACAGGAGCTCCATCCGCTCCTCTCCAGGCCAAACGTACCAATCGAGGTCATTATCGAGGACAATCTGAGCGATCTTCCGCCGAAGGAATGAAGAGACGTCTCTAATTGAAGACTCTGCATTAACATCTAGGTGGAGATGTTTGACATATGTGCTGTTCATGGTACGAGCAAAGGGGTTTCGAATGTTGTCTTCTGTGCGGCTGGAAATGAAGACCTTCGCGTTGGGATAATCCGTAAGCACATCGAACAAATGGGAGAAGATGTCTGCAGTCGACTTGAGATGTTTTCTGTCGGTTTCATCGAGGCCGTCAATGACAACGACGACAGGCTTTGAGGGATCCAGGAGCGACGCAACACGAATAGCTGCTATGAAGAGGCTAATAGCCTGCTCAGAGGACATTTCGTCCACGAGGGACGGCTTTGCCTTCAATTGGTCATGAATCTCGAGCTCAACAATGTCGGAGCGCTCAGCAAGCTGGCAGGCAATAGAGGGGAAATAGGCATTGGGATTCGTGGTATCGATATTATTGCGATTGATGAAGAACTGTGCCCAAAGGCAACCTTTATCTTTGCACGTCCTTGCAATAGATGCGGTCACAGCCGACTTCCCACATCCAGGATCACCTGTAAGCCAGAGAAAACTCTGTGACCCCAAAGCAGTGTCTTCCACCCAAGAAAGAATCTCTTTCAAGACCTCAACATGGGTATCTTTATCGCAGGGTGTTTTCCCTTGTTGGACATAGGATGTGTTCTGAACAGCCTGCAGAGATAGTATCTGAGCAACATGCTGCTTTCTTGCTTCCCGTTGCTACATGTGGGTTATATCAACTGCAGTGTGAGAACCAAGCGACAATCTAGATTGTCTCACAATATTACTAGACTGTTTCATGAATCTTGTCTAATGTTGACTGTATTCGTCTCTGGCCAGCTTCTATGCCATTTTGTCGGTCAAGTAGCCTCTGAATTTTACGCACGATTGCATCAATTCCTCTGGCCTGGCTGATTAATGAGAGCTCCTGGATCGCCGACGCATTATGTCAACTTCTTAGAAAATGACCGTGCCTCTTACGTTGAATATTGCTCGAGCCTCTGCTATACGAGCTCGGAAGGCATCGATTTCTTCACGGACAGCGAGCCTGTGCCTTATCCCCGACAAAGACCAACGTTGATCGAGCTAACACGAGGCCCCTTTAATAACGCACTCTTCACCTTCTTGAAGCACGCACCAACCGAGAGGCGGCCCATTGGCATATCGAGTCAATTACATCCCTGAAAAGCCCTTCTGAAAAATTATGCTTCACGGTCGCAATAAGGAACGCACCTAATACCTGCAAGGTTCTTCCATGTGGTACTCGTCAGATGATTATCCCACCAATCACTTTGTGTAGCCATGAACGTCGCCCTCGTCTCCTCTACCCAACGGACAATATCTTGAGCAAAGCTTTGAACATCTGAATTTGCAGTTGCAACAGTCTTGTAAAGCACTGTCATAAGCCAAAACTTAGTGTATCGAACGCGTTGGGCTCACCTTGCCTAACTTGATCAAATGTGCCAGGGCCTTGACAAGGCCTCGTGCGGGGAACACACTGTCAGGTATTGCTTCGAAGAACTCCCTTCGGTACTGGATGGCGAGATCGACTCTAATCAAAACACGGTCCAGTGATGTGTCTGGATTTTCCTTCGTCCATCGAGAAAGGGCCGTAAAAAAAGCAGCGTCAAGCTCCCATGTCTCCCAAGGAGCAGGTGGTGAGGCCATAGTGCGTATGGTGCGTTATTGAGCGATCATCGTGTGGTTGACGCCTAAAAGCGCGTGGCACACAACTTTATCACGAAAAACCGTGGTCATCGGCAGGTACTTATTGACGTCAGAAGCTTGAGAAGCGCTCGAGTCTGTTGAACTGAGAACTCGAACCAAGCTAGTTATTCTTGTCACGTGTATGCGCTAGAAACAACTTTAAGTACGTAATCGTTGTTGCTGCGGCGCACTGACTCGTCCGTGTCACTCTAGAGATAGACGCCTCGCTTTCTATACTTGGCCTTCCAAAGCCTGCCAATTTGGACTTTTCGAATTCTAACCCACGTTTCAAAATATATAATAAGTACTGGTGTATCAGTGACTCCGTTTTTTATCACCTCAGGTTACACATCAATCAAAAAGTACTAATCAATTCAGTTGTTAGGCGAAGATCTTCCCTGCAGGCACTGTTTGAATTACTACTTGTAATAATTGTCTAGTACTTATGGGAGCAAACCGCACTTCGCTTTCAATCCACATCCCCCATAGCTGCCCGCAGGAAGGACAGTGCAATGCCTCCAACACGCAAAGACAGCGTCATTCCTCGTGTATGTAGCCTTCGCATAGGCTGCATGAGCCAACGATCACTATCATTGTTGCTGATTTCTTCATAAATACAGGTTGCGCCAACGAGACAAGCTACGTTGCTATCGAAACCTCAAAATCATGACCGGGCGAACTCCATCTTGAATGCCACCATCCAAACGATTGACCTCGTGAAGAATTTGGTGCCTGAGGCAATGGGCCAAGGAGTTTTGTCGTCTATCTCAGGAATACTTCGTATTGTTAAGGTACCGTTGCCGTGCCACAAGTTGGATATCTCGAAGTTCAGTTCAAGGGTACTCACATGTTTACTTGTACAGAACACCTTCGCGAACCAGGGCGACTTTCAAGATCTGGCGGAACAATGTCAGATCATTGGCCTTACCATCTGGCGCGCTACTTCCGGGACACCAGAACGCCAAGTCAGTGCTAACATACGACGTGCGCTATCTGACCTTCAGAGGTGATAATGTTTTGTTGGCGGATACAAATTCCATACGTTATTCTTACATGATACCGTCCGTCAGTTCCGTGGATGGCATCCGAGAAGCCGTGGAAGAAAAGGCACAGAAGAATATAGGATCGAAGGTGTTTAATGTGACGCTCAATCAGGAAGCTATCGCACAATGGAAGAATGACTTGAATCGATTCCTGGTTCTTTTTAACGTGAGTTTCGAATCTAAATATAAAACACACACTCTTCAACAGGCGATTTTTTTTCTTTCAGACAGAACTCAACATCTCCGCGAATTTGAAACTCGACGAACTTCTAGCTTCATTCCAAGAGTTTCGCGCAACGGCAACTTTGAACTTGCAGGCGTACGTACACGGACAGATTGTTCATTGGTGACTACACGCTTATCCTCTTGTAGGGATATTCAAATGCCCGATGAACTACCTGTCAGACCCAAAATTTTTGTTGGAAGGGACGAACTTGTGCGAAATACCGTTCAATCGCTACTTCAATGTCGGGATGTTGCTCTCATCGGCCCAGGGGGTATGGGGAAAAGTACCATTGCCCGAGCCGTCCTGAACGACGAAGCACTTGCTACTAAATTTCCTGATCGCAGGATTTTCGTACGTTACGATGATATGGACGCGGCTCAAATTACATTTGGAACATTTCTGGACCGGATTGGCCGAGCTTTAGGATTCAACAGCACGTCGGCCAATGCACATAGTTTAATCACCAGGGCTCTTTCGACATCCGAAACTCTTCTCGTCCTTGACAACGCAGAAACCTTTCTTGACTCTGCAGTGGATGCCGGACGGATAGCAGATGCCATCGATGGTTTTGGCGCACGGCCCAATGTGGCTATCCTTCTCACCACTAGAACGACTGTGTTGCCACCAAATCTGAAATGGATTAGGTTACGGGTCCCGGCTCTTGACGAGAGCCCTGCATGCGAGGCTTTCATGATGTTCTATACCCCTCCCATTGATCCTCCGACTCTAGTGAAATTACTCTCCGCTGTCGACTTCCATCCCCTCTCAATCAACCTACTAGCACAAGCAGCCGTACAAAACGAATGGTCTCCAGAACAACTCATTGCTGCTTGGGATCGCCAGCGTGCAGTCCTACTTGAAAGCGGCGATGGCAAGATACAAAGCATTGCTGTTACAATTGAGACGTCTCTCAATTCCCCCTCCATTGTCAAACTTGGCGAGACTGTGCGCCATCTCTTGCAGATTATTGCATACCTTCCTCAGGGCGTTTCGAAGTCACGGCTCACTGCAATATTTCCTGGAATATCGAATATAGAGTCCTGTGCCGACGCCTTGTGCAAACAATCTCTTGCATATCTGAATGATGACTTTATCACCCTCCTGGCCCCAATACGACTCTACGTCTTGAAGCGCTACAATACGCCTACTTCGAACAATCCTCTCCTCCAGAAACTCCGGGCTTACTACAAAGCACATGCTGATGAACAAGACATCGTGCGTCAAGATGATGTGAACATAGAACATGTCCTCATCCACTGGCTTGGGGATCCAACTGAGATGGTCCACGTATTGGATCTCACCTCCGACTTCATATACACTCTTCTTGATTGTCGACCTCGCCCGGTTGCTCTACGCCCGGTTGTTAGTGCACTCGACCCAGACAAGGCGCTTCATTCCGTGTCATGCATGAGCATTTTCAAGGCGTCATCGTTTTCAAATCCCCGGAAAGTCCAAGCCTTGGTTGAGATTGCCCAGTGCTTGTTCGCCATTTCGACGCTTATGCGTTGGATCGGACTGGTGGCCGACGCTGACAGTACAATTGCGGAAGCACGCGAACGACTTGGGGAGGCTGGAAGGGCCGGACGACAGCGTCTTCTCCTCCTCGACTGGGGTGAAGCCATGATTTATGCCGAGCAGGGCAACTATATGACCGCAGAAAAACTGTTCCAGTCGGCGCTCAAGCGGGCCTCCTCTATGTTCATACGTAACCGCGCTTTAGAATCACTTCTTAAATTCGGCCTTGGTGACGTTACTATGCTGAGAGGGAGGCCCGGCTCGTCAAAAACCACTCTTGAGGCTCTACCCACCCTCAGAAAAGCTAATGACCCGAGCATCCTTGTTGTTTGTTGGCAAAATGCTGGTTTTGCCGAAATCTTCGACGGACACCTGGACTTGGCACAAAAATATTTCCAGGAGGCAAAGGATGCAACCAACGAGTCCATGACTGAAATGTATACGATGTCTCTCGTGGGGTTAGCAGAGGTGGCCGATCGAAAAGGTGACCACACAGAAGCAAGGGCGTTGCGTGCCCAGGCTTTCGAACTGGTCAAGCAGATGCCAGACCAGACGGTGGCATATTACAGTTCAGCCATGTCGGCACTGGCTGGTTATCTGGCGATGGAGGGAAACGTAGAACATGCTCGAGAGTTGGTCGGCCCTGCTCTTGCAAACTCGACCAAGCATCTATCTGTGCAGGCTGTGAGATGTAGGTACCTCGCCGGGTGCATCGAATTATGCGGGGGCGATTTCGATAAAGCTACGGAATATTTCCAAGACAACATCGAGGAGTGCAAGGCTGTTACGGAGCTCTCCTTCAGAGCCCTCTCCGAAAGGGCTCTCGGTGAAATTGCGATTGTGAAGAAGGACTTGGGAGCCGCGAAAACACACTTCGAGGCCACTTCCAAGCTGTGCGAGATTATGGGCATTCCGAAAGATTGCATGTATCGGCAGCATGCTTGCTACCAGCTCAGCGAGACTTTTGATGGCTGGACGCTATATATTGAAGGACACCCCATGTTTCGGACTTAAAGACGTTAAAGCTTAGCGTTCTTCTACTTACTTCGTACTTCGGCAATGCGGAAGGATTGGATGATGGAATATCTTGCGTATGAGATATGAGAATTATATAAAAATGGGACAATATAGAGTGTAGACGGAATGTATAGATATGAAAACTCACGGCGCCTTCCCCTCTGCTATTTGAGTCGTACTTAGTGCTTCTCTCACAACCACTGCCTCTGGTATTGTCCTTGCATCCTCTCCACCTGCATCGCTCTTACTCGACAAGAGTCTTTGTGGCCATGACAAGACTGGCCTCTGTGCCGCCTCATCTGATGTCAGTTCTTCAGCAGTCCGTTCTCGTGCCACTTTAAGGAAGTGCTCCGCCGAGAGGCCCCGGGAGTCAGTGAAACGGCCGAACACCATCTCTGCCTCTGTGCGCTTGAGACTGACACCGACGGATACATATGGCTTTAGCTGTCAAGGAACATAAATTACGGAGAGAATACAGTCAGACTTGGAACGCACGGGCGAGGAGAGGATTTCTTCGATGGGAGGCGCGACAAAGACACGGACTTTTTCGTCAAGGAGGCGATATTTTGCCTTTCCGCCGACAACATGTTTTCCCGGTGCACCTGTACGCAAACCACCAGGAAGATAGGCCTGCCGTGTGCCTTTGGGAATAAAATGGGATTTCCGTCAACTCGCGAAATTTCTATGACCCACCCTTGTAGTAGTCTTTGTTCCCCTTCTTAGATGTGAGTGGTCTCCGTGAAGCTTTCGAGAGTCGGACGACAGTTGGGAACATTGTGAATTGCTGGTCACCGTTGAGGTCGAGTCGCGGTCGGAAAAGTTGTGACCATCACGTGGCCAAAAAAAAAAGGTCATAGCGGCCCGCTGAACCGACCGAGGCCCCATTTCTCCCTCGTCTAAGTGCAAGTCATGGCAAAGAAGGGTAAAGACGACACACCTACCGCAAATGGCGTTGTCAACCGTGATATAATACAGCGCCTCAACTTCCTATACCAGGCTAGCGTGTATCTAAACACCCTTTCATCTACTGAAGCATCAACGTCGTCGCCACTGTCGATTTCGAGATCAGATACGAACGTCTTGCCTTGCACATCTCAGGTTATAAAGGCGCGGAAGAATAAGAAAAGATGTTCAAGGAACGATGTAACTGCTAGCGATCTTTCAAGAACATATATTGCTACGATGAAATCCGTTGGGCAGAAGACGATGGTCAAAATGTGTGTCATGCTGCCGCTGCGATTTTCCTTTTGCCTTAATAATCCATTCTTTCACCCTTTAGTGATCCTGCTGTGAAACGTACTTTGTGTAAGGGATGCAATACGACTTTAATTCCGGGAGCAACGACTACGGTGCGCGTCAAAAGTATGTCACATTGTTCAGTACTCTCAGAGCTTGGCTTCACAATAATGCAGGTTCACCTGCACATGGACACACTATGATATACACCTGCACAGTGTGTAATACCACACGAAGAATTCCTGCACCCCCTAGGCTCAGGGAAGATGGCACAGCAGCAAGCAATGAGCCTCAGCTTGTTTCATCATTCCCAATTGCTTCTACTACGGAAGAATCGGCTTCTATGAACATCGACTTGCCTCAGGAACCTTCGTCAAAGAAGGGGGAAAGGGAAAAGGGGCAAGCACGTGTCCCACCACTTTTTGCTCGCGACGTAGGGCATGTCGTCTTCTGTGGCAGTGAGAGGTTGCTTGATAATGAACTTGGGGACGGCGTGTACATCACTTAATACTAACTTTATTAAAAGTGCCCGGCTTCGAGTTGGCAACTTCTGACGGTCTTCTACACACTGATGAGAAGTATTACATGGACTAAGGATATAGTGACGGGAGATAAAGGAACTTATAAAAGGATAAAAGGCATAGTTCACAGACGCGAATGTTGGACCAGCATGCCCACCCCGGGGGGGCATGTACAATCACCCTCACTCGTCCAACTTCCATGCATTCTCCTTGATTAATTTCTCTCGCTCCAAAAGGTATTTACCTACACGAGGGGGTGAGATCATAGATCTAAGGGGATGAAAGTCAGTAATCAACTCACCCTCCTTGTACCTTTGTGAGCTATCGCTCGCCGTGTGGTAGTACCAGCCAATGCGATCGTTGCAGCCCAGGCAGAAAACATCTGCGACGGAGTACTTGCCGGTTCTACCAACGACAATTAGGTGTAAGCGTTATCGAAAGACTAAGCTTCAACAGACGAAAGGGTGCGATCTTCTCGTGATCCTAGTTGAACATTCACCGCAGAATTCATCAAGCTGAGAGTAGCTCGGACATGAATATGCGCGCTAAACAAATGAACTGTTAAAGACTTACTACCCTCGTCCTTCTCGTCCAGAGAACGATTTGCTGATAAGCTCGTCTTGCAACGCCTGGGAAATTCGTTTGATAAGGCCGCGCATGAGTTGGGCAAAATCTACCAACCAGAGTGGCAGCACACTTGGCACAGGAAAAGGAAGGTTGATTGGAAAAAGTTTGTACAACCTTGTAGCTATCGGAGGCCATTTCTGAGAGCGAGGTGGAGGGGCCTGACGCACATGGGCACTTCTAGCCAGAGTTCCAATCTCGAAACATGCTCCGAGCAGGTCACGGTCATGGTCGAGAATCTGAAGTGGGTTGCACCAAATATAGGGTTAGGGTTTCGTAATTGATCGCGGGTTCGACGTGGACGACCTTCCGCTCGTTGCAATGCACAATGACGAGCTTCCTCACGAAGTAGTCCTCGCCATACAACAAGCACTCGAGGCCCATGTCGGGGATGGCAAGCAAGATACATTTGACACGCTGTCACTGGACACACCCTTCAACCCCTTACCTGCTCTTAATGACCTATTTCCTGATGGTACGCATCAGTCACTTAACTTCCTGAGGATATACCGGTGGTGGCCTGGAATCTTATTTGAAATACTGAAAAACCCTGTCTATAGAGGCATCCCTCGCGCACTTGGACTTGGTCAGCGCTCAATTAGCGAACACCCAACACGAACTTCAGAAGGAGATCGATGTCTTGCAGGATGAGCTACGGCAAAGTCAGGATCCAGAGAAAATGCAACTTATCCAAGAAATGATTTCCGTATGCCCCAATCATATAAAGTTACTCTTAAATGCACTTCCAACCCTGCGCACAGGACCTACTTGGCCAGATGTCGCGCATACGAGAGAAGGCGACAGAGTCGGAGGCGGTGGTCCGGAACATCACGAAAGACATACAAGTGTTGGACACCGCAAAGAAGAATCTCATACTGAGCATGACAACCCTCAAACGGTTACAGATGCTAGGTACGCTGGCTCGTATGTGTGTTACAGTTAACGACTAATCGCTCGTTCATTCAGTTAACGCGTTGACCCAATTAGAGGATCTTGTCAAGGAGAGGAAGTACGGAGAGGTCGCTGAAACCCTTGCGGTTAGTCTGTCTTGACATGATTCGCAGAATACTATACTGACGTCTGTACAGGCCGTGAAGCAGATATCTGCGACCTTCAAATCGTATACGGGCGTGCAACGAGTTGCACAAGTCTGGAAGCGTATTCAAGAAATTCAAGGTGACCTCCGCACTTTGATTGATGCTGACTTTGACGCGTTGTATGCGGCTGTCTCTCTCGCTCGTTCAGCCTTACCTAACTTTTTATGTAAAGCATTCTTCAGGACAGCTCTAAGCCTGTTAAGGCGACACAAATATCCGATGCATGCCTAGCAGCAGACGTCCTCGGGCCTGACTTCCGCGTTCACCTCATCGACCGTTATGTTGCCCTAGAGCTCAAGGAATATCGACGAATATTTCGATCAACAGACGAGGCAGGCCAACTCGACAACCTCTCACGACGCTTTGCGTGGTTTCGTCGAATGTTACAAACGCACGAAGTCGAACAGGGTAGGGTATTCCCTGCCGAATGGAGGGTCGGATGGTGCCTTCTCGCGAAGTTTGTTGATATTACTCGGTAGGCCCGATTTGAGCACCTGGTCCATGTACCTGCGAAGCTGATACTCTGAGTGTGAAGGGATGACCTAGCAATGCTATTGGCAAAGGCAGGCTCGTCGCTTACTATTAAAGCCCTCCTCGAAAATCTACAGATAACAACGGAGTTCGAGACTTTAATAGCGAAAAAATGGGCCACTGGTGTATGAGTTACCCTTTACCCTATTCTGTTGCCCGTCTCTAAACGGTCTTCCAGCTCCAGACAATGCTAAATGCAGTATCAGGCGCGCACGCTATTCCACCAAAGCCGATATCCGCGGCCTTTGAGCCCCACATGAGTATCTTTGTTGATGCGCAGGATAAGTAAGTGTTTTCTTTACGTCTGTTGTTCTGTAAGGGTCACTCCTTATGCGATGCCTGGTCAGAGTACTTGCAGATATGCTCGCCCCGCATAGAAAGTCTAAATCAGGCAAACCCCCCCCGCCACGGCCATCTCTCGACACCCCAAATGATAGTACTGAAGAAGAGACGCAGAGTCTCGTGTTACCATCTTCTACGGACCTCTTCCTCTTTTATGCACAGAGTCTAGAGCAGTGTGCGAAGCTCTCAACAGGGCAAGCATTATTCGACCTTTGCTCACTGCATAAGAAATGGCTGCGAATATATGCAGGTACCCAACTCTTTGTGGTCTCTGATGTTCTTCTTTGCTGACTAGATGGTCGTGTAGAGGATGTTCTAATCACCAGTCTGAAGAGGTTTGCGTGACTCTCCCCGAATAATGCCTCCCGGAGCTGACCCATGTACAGATCACCATCGCAACCTCAGTCTCGTCGCTCCGGGGACACTCGGTATGATATTCGAGAGTTGAAACACGCATGCAAGCTCATTAATACTGCGGATTATTGTCTGTCTACTGCCTCTGAGGTATTATTTATGCCCCTTACTGTGTGGTGGGTGACTGAATGAAACCTGGTTCTCCAGTTAGAAGATAAGATGCGCGAAAAGATCAACGAGGAGTTCAAGGAACGCGTCAGCTTCCAAGCAGAGCGAGACATGTTTGTTAGGTGTGTACACTGTCCTTTCCCCGAGATGCTGCAAAGATGTTGATCCAGTCGAACTAGTGTCATTTCGGCAGCTATTGTCATTCAATTGCGAGAGCTCGAGGCTGCTTGCGATGCAGCGTTTTTGACGATGGCTCGGACGACGTGGACTGCCACTAGCCAGGTCAGTGGGCAGTCCGCATATGCTGGGGATTTGGTGTCGGCTGCGGAGCAAGTCATTGAGACTGTGAAACCGCTAGTAGAACAGAAGAAATATCTGCGCAATCTGTTCGATAAGGCTTGCAGGTATGTTTCTTTTTCATCGCACGGCGAAAGACTAACTAATGCTATCGTGTGTAGCCTAATATTAGCGAAATTCACCAACGCAATAGTGAAGAGCCGGCCACTGAAGGAAATTGGGGCAGAGCAGGTAATCTCGTCCAATGTCAATACAAGCAATAGATTAACGTTGACATTAACTTCTAAAGCTTTTGATTGATCTACAACAAGTCAAAAGTTATCTCATCAAAATGCCAGGGGAAGCTCTCGTCACAGCAAGGTAAGTAGTCACATCTTGTCATCCGTCTTTTCTTGTCTAAATTGAGTCGTAGCTATACTCGTGGGCTGACGAAGAGCACCACCCGCCTAGAAGCTTTGTTGAAGGTTATTGTTACCCCTGTCGTATGTGCAATCTCCTTAATCACCGTCAATGTCTTCAATTGTTTGTAGGACCCACCCGAAGGTTTCATCCTAAACTATACCCTCCTCATCGGGGATGCTTCGTTCTCGAATTTCCAAAAGGTATGCACACTCCTCTACTATGTGCTTCGCAGCTTATAGACCCTGCTATATTCCAGATCCTTGACCTCAAGGGGACACCCAAAACCCAGCAAAATGCTCTCCTTGATGACTTCCTCACTATCACTAGTACCAAAACGGATCTGGACAGTACTTCGTTCCTTTCTTCGCTTGACATGGAACCACCAGGTCCAGGACAGCTTGGAGGCAGTCTCGTAAGCCCAGGTGGCAGTCGTGTATCGCTGCCAGTTGCTATGAATGGGGAGGGTATTTTTGCAGCCATGACATCGCCGGCATCAACGGGTCCCATTATGGTAGGCAGCAATGGAGGCGCGGATCCACCGACTCGTGGTGGAGAGCGCCGTGAGGTATTTTCGGACCTTAGGCGCTTCGTAAGCTTTGGGCTTCGAAAGGACTCGACAGCCCCGTCATAGTTCAGGATGCTTTACGCTTATTGGAGTATTCTACACTATGATGACAATTCTTTGAACACAGATTCAACCCTCCAACCGATAAACTGAGATGCGATCGGGACCACCACAACGCTCGAAGTAATTGTAAATGCAGGCCATGCCGCAGTCTGTGTCAGGAGCGAGGATGGCATCCGTTGGCAGAGCTGTACCGCACCCTAATATCCGTTTTGAGTTAAAGGGAGCAACTGGACGGAAGGGAGACGTACAGCATTCGTCCCTGTATTCAGCCCCTGCAACGGGGAATCCAGCAGTGAAACATGCTTCTCCACATGCTTCCAGGGTAAAGAATTGCTGGTTGGGCACCTGTACCTGTGTCGGCAGTATTCTCGCGGTTTGCGAGTCGCTGATATCGGGAACGCATTGAGAAATACTGGTTATGGGAAGAAAGCCACCTACTCATAACATCCTTGGTATGTCCACTGGGAGTTAGCCCATTGGATAGTAGCTGGAGCACTTGTAGGAGAGTAACCCAGAGATATGACAGTCAAACGGTCTGCAGCTCCGCAGGGTTCTGAAGCGTTTCCACTGCACGGCAAGTTGCACTCGCTGTCATCGACCTGAACGGCGCTATCTTGGAGCACCCAATCACAGTCTAATGCGCGTGAAAGTCATCAGAGTATGGATGAAGAAAACAGACCTACAGCATTCGGAAGCATATTCCAGACCAACATATGCTAAGTTGTAATAGCCAGCACGACTATTACAAAAATCGAGGCACATCTCGATCGTCATGCCGCTGACAGACTCCGACAACACCGTGAGTGAACGAGATGCAGGATTATCTCTACACAAACGCTCTAATGGTCAAAACGCAGTAGAACAAGCGACCGGTACCTCGAACTCACGTAAAACATCCAAGGTACGAGTACGAGCCCCAAAGTGTAATGTCACTAGGGATAGAAAGACCAGGAGGAAATGAGCGAGTCACAAGCTCTGGCGTGGAGGCGGGGTTGGCGTACCCCACCTGTATGAAGCGTGGTCAGATCTACTTGTATCCAAATAGCTATATACGTCGAATCAAACCTGGGCTGCGAGGAGAATTGTTGCCAGAAATCCAGTGGAAAGGTCGAATTTTTGTATCCTTCTCATTGCCCGACTTGTTTTCAATTCACCGATGTAAAGGGTCATAATACTTATACTCGCTTGCTGACATGGTCTCAAATCAAAGGTACCCATTCAGTCAGAAACGAACATTAATCCCTGGTCGATCGGATAACCGTCAAAAGAAATCAATTGTCAGAAAATTTCAGGAAGGAGCCGACCAGCGTCACGGTCATCATCCGCCCTTTGGCAGATGCCAAGAGTTACTTACATAACTTCCGTAAGGGGGAATGATCTTAGTAAATCATCGAGGTGTGACTAGTACCACTAGCTATAGGTTCGTATGAGATGTAAATTTGCAAACTTGAAGGAGAAATCGGCGGAAATCGGCCCGGATGTCCACTAGCAAGCCAGAGGACATTGAAGAAGTGGAAGGCTAAGCCCCAGATATTTAGTTGGCATACTCGTGTATTATTATGTTTGAATCGTCTTTCCTCATATGGTGGGTGGTTGCGATCACGTCCTAGGCGGTACTGGGTAGACGTGGCGCAAAACATTAAGTGACTGGTAATGTAGATAAAAAGACGAGAGAAAGATGATCCGATACTTACTATAAACACTGTAATTCCTTAAAAATGGTCTCAATTCATGTCCTCAATACACTTCTACTGAAACCGTAAAGGCTAGATATCTAGATATAGGCAGAAGCTCGGACTCCCTACGCCACAAGGTCGTGAACCGATCTTCTTCTATATATTACACTCGTCAGCTGGAAGAATAATTAACTCATTCTTCAAAAGTCTAAGGTCTTGAACGGGTAAAAAGTACATGCTATCAAATGCGTTGAATCTGACAGCTGACAGCACTGAGAAAACCAATAGCACAGTGTCATGCGTCCTCCGTGATCAGTGGAACTAATATACGATACGCGAGCATATACGCATGTGCACACAGAGTTATCAGCGTAAATCTGATGTACTTGGTTGGCGGGTGTATAAATGACAAGAGAAGACAGTTCGAAATTGAAAACACTGCATATTCCGTAAGCCTTGATCCCGATTCAGGACAGAAGCTCGTATACTGATATACGATCTGAACCACCGCAGCGTTCAAAGTAGTCGTAAATGCAAGCCATACCGCAATCACTGTCTGAAGCAAGGACTGCGTCTGCAGGAAGTGCGGAACCGCACCCTAAGTCACGAAAGGCCGGAATCAGTGGGCCGTTTCAGTTCAAACAGAACTTCAATACAGGACGTACAGCATTCATCCCGGTATTCAATTCCTGCATATGTGTATCCAGCAGCCCCACAAGTAGTTGCACACATTTCAAGTGTAAAAAACTGAGGATAGGGTACAATCAGAAGGGTGGGCAAAATCCTCGATGTCTGAGAATCACTGTACGTACGTGGCAGTGAGTAGTAGTCCATCGAAGGAGCCTGATGTTGCCACTCACTCGAAACATCCTTGATAAGCCCATTGCTCAGACAATGAGAGTAAGGCCGGCGCAGAAGTCGGGGAACCACCTAATGTCAGTAGGGTCAAACGATTTCCCGCGCCACATGGCTGAGAAGAATTCCCGCTGCACGGCACATTACACTCGCTATCATCGACCTGAACTGCTGTATCCTGCAGGACCCAGTCGCAATCTACCAGCCACAATGAATCAATGGTCAACATGGGCCCTTCATTTGAAGCACTTACAGCATTCTGAACCATATTCAACTCCAACGTAAGCCAGATTGTAATATCCTTCTCGGATATTGCAGAAATTCAAGCATTGCTCGATAGTCATGCTTGAAGATGAAGTTGATAGGACAGTAAGAGAACGAGCTGCTGCGCTATCCCTTTAAAACAGTAGGAACAGATAAGTATGAGCAAAGATGCCAGACGGCTCAGGGCTGGTACTCGCGTGTAGCATCCCTGGTAATAATAATGTCCCCAAAGAGTGATATCATTAGGGATCGACAGTCCTGGAGGCAGGTCTCGAGACACAATTTCTCCTTCGGCCTTGCAATAAAAAAGCTAACGGGAATGAATCACCTATCAGTCGAACTGAACGAGGCTAGCACTGATCGTGCAATGAACATTACCTGCATCAAGAGCGCCAAGAATGAGAGTGCGGTGAATTTACTAAAGTACCTCATGATAGAAAAGGGTGTTGGTATCTTACCACTTACATTCTTCACATATGCTGGGCTTTATAGGCGTCTCTTTGACATGGACATAGGCACCTTCAGAAGTCGGAGATTGCCTTCTCGACTCAAAGATTCGACAAAAGATAGTTCTAGCTTTTCTGTTCCTGTCCCAGGCCGCGACGAAGTGGATTTAAACAGGGAGAACAACAGTATGTTGCATGAAGTGCCTAAGTCATTCCTGTCAAGAAGAGGGGTTGACGGGTCTAGCATGGCACTCGACAGCATGGTGGAGGCCTAGGAACAAAGGGTAATGGCTATAATTAGAACCGTATGTACCTGCCAATGCCAGGAACACATTTAACTATCAAGTAAACATTGTGTCATTTGAACAACAGTCAATGGCCCTTCGGTATGCTAGTTCTTCTTGTAAAGCGACATACGAACCGGGCCACCACAGCGTTCTGTATAGTCATAGAGGCAAGCAAATCCGCAGTCACTATCGGGGCCACGAATGGCATCGCTTGCCAGGGAAGAACCACACCCTGCATAGAGGAATTTAGTAAAATCGATTGAAATGTCGGCAACGAGAGACGTACAACACTCATCTCTGTATTCCGTGCCTGCGTAGGTAAAACCGGCATTCAGACAGGCTCCTGCACAGGACTCTAGGGTATAGAAACGGGGAAATGGCACTTCAGTACGAGTGGACAGGATTCGTGCTGTTAGGGAGTCACTAAGCCGTCGTCAGTAGAATGTGCTAATAAGAAATGCCAAAAGGGCACACTGGTAGCATCCTTGATATGCCCACTGCGAGTCTCTCCACTTAACAATTTGAGGCGCAGAGGTGGGAGAACCAGGTAGAGAGACAATGGTCAAACGATTAGCACCGCCGCATGGCTGCGAAGCATTCCCAACGCAGGGGATATTGCATTCGCTGTCATCGACTTGCACGGCCGTATTTTGTAAAACCCAGTCACAATCTATTAGAGGACGAGATGAGGGCAAGACAGGCAACGAAGATTGAGCGAGAACTTGCAGCACTCAGAACCATACTCGAGACCGACATAGGCAATATTGAAAATCCCAGCTTGGGAATTACAGGTTCTGACACAGTCAGTTATCGTTCTTTCCTTAGAGCGGATAATAGTAAGAGCACGGCCTGGACCAGGATCGCTGGGAAGATGTCAGTCAAATAATGATGGTCTCTTTCTCATTCAAGGATCGTGGCAAGATCTAGAAACATACGTAAAACACCCTAGATAGCGATATTGTCCATAAAGCTCTATATCGTTGGGTATGGTGAAGTTGTTGGGTAGGCTGCGAATCCCTACATCCTGACCAATAGACGGTGGAACGCTAGCACAGACTGCCTTTACTACGCGTCAGAAATCGGGGTCATCATTTAGGTCATAGATCTAAGGTTATTACCTGACTGGCAAGAAATAAACATACAACCACGAGGAAGGTAAGTTGAGTTTGCATCGGCAGGAGAGGTCGAGATTGTTCGCTCAAGTTAGGTTGCAATTGTTGAGTACCTGGAGTCTGGACGGTTCAGACTTTATAGTCCAGGCGACACCTGTGACAAGGGAGGGCCCCAGATCGTAGAAAGTTTGGAATCAGACCAGCGAGAATCGTTCTAGTCGGAGGGCTTGCGGAAGGCTGAAATCATCATCCCCGACTCGTTAAGGCGATGTAATAGGCTTCTGGGTCTCGAAGATGTGAGAAGCTGCTAACGCTGCATGTCAGATGGCACCGGTCAATGGGAAAATTGCTTGTCATATTATTGCTCTATAGGGCAGCAGAGCTTACTTCATATGGTGAGTTTTTTTCTCAAATTGGGTATAGATATCTTTAGAGAAGCGCACTGGTGGTGGTCAACATCTCAATCCGCACCATACGTATCAATAGAGGATCTGTACGCCTCGGACAGGCTTGATTTAGTCGAAGAGCTTATTCATAGCGTCCATGTTGCATCTAGGCTATTGAACTTGCAGATCTAAACAAGTCCGAGGTAGGCAATCGAACGTATCAAGCACGTCGATTTTCCTGCACCGATATGTTCGGAAATTTGCAGTCGACCTTGGCCCAACCTATGGAAGCTAAGCAACTGCAGACACGTTGTTGATTACATTACTATTCTCCTCAGACTTCAATGTCCCGGTCACAGCCTGGAACTTGGCTTCGCTCAAATCGTGCTCCGATCGTTAGACAGGTGGCTTCTAAAGCTTAAGAGAATGCTATTCAAAAGGAGGGATGGATGGCCCCCGTTGTTCGTGCGCGGAGTCGTGTTAAACCTTCCTTCGTTCCCTCATATAAGCAGCAGAGTGAAAGGCATATAACTGCGGTATACATGAAAGTCTGTCATCTGGTATAGTAGAATCCGTAGCCCCAAAAGTTCGGTGTGGAGGAGAATATTATAAGTACAGATAAAAGAGAGGGGATAAGTCATGAGCCGTTCGAGAAAGATTTTTTCAAGGAAGACTATGGTGGTTGCGGTGTCACATCGGGGCGCATATCAGGGAGTGGCGGGTGAGGTGGAAGCTGTGAACTATGAGCAGCACCGCCAGAGTCTCCTGTCGAGCCGCTATGGCGAGGTCTTCCGTCTGTCACGGACATGGGTACACTATCAGTCGGTGAACCGAAAGCCGACAGCCGAAGTGCGCTTGCAGGATAGCGACCCGCGTGTTGCTGTATCTGAGGCGTAGGTAGGTCTCGTCGAGAGGAAGTGTACCCTCCAGGATGATGAGGCGATGGTGGTAATGATATAGGGTAGGGAAAGTACGAAATTTGTTCAGAATCTGGGGAAATGGCAGGAATAGAGACGTTGGAAGAATCGCTGCGTGAGAGGTTAGTTGTCTGTGACATTGAGCTACTCCACCTTGATCGCTCAGGCTGTAAATTTTGGGTCGAAAACTCGGATGGTGCAACAGATCGAGAACGATAGGACACCTCGGATGATCCACCAAAGTCTAAGAAAGATGTTGCTTCACTTGCCCCATGCTCAGAAGGTGGGTTGGCGGGAGGCGTCAATCGAAATACGGCACGAAGATTACGATGGGTGTTTTCCTTCTCGGAACTGTCTGGTACCGGTGTACGCGGCCTCGGAGGTTCTGAACTACCGTTATCTTGACGCTTTTGTGATGAGATGCTCAAAAAGTCGACCATGAAGGGGCTCGCAGGGGGGACGTCCAAGAAGGCACTGTCTAAGAGCAGCTCCGGTAGCTCAGCTGCTGGTGTGATATCGAATGGCCGGTTTGCAGGCGTTGCAACATTCAGAAAGGAGGTCTCAGAATTGGGCAGGGAAGACTGCATTGCAGCAGGATCTGCTGACCTAAGAAAATTCTCTGATGTTTCCATTCGTGTCACGTTCTCAATCTCGCCACTGGAAGACTGCATATCGGGACATTGGCTCATGCGAGGGCTCAGGCTGCGTATGGCCAACCGCGTCGCAGCCAATCCAAGAACGCTCGCAGCATCGTCCGAACTGTACTGCGCACTTCCTCGATCTCTGGGGGCAAGAGTTGATAGGTGGCCGGGCTCTGTAGGGGTAGACACGGTTGTCACGAAGAGTTCGTGACTTTGGTTTCTGTCCTCCTCATGTAGGCTAGTTATAGGGTCATTGTTGTTTAACGGCAGATCAGTGCCTTGCTGGCCGTGGGCCTGCGGCGGAACGGGAGAGTGCGAATGTAAACGAAGGATAGAACGAGGGACAGAAAGAGAGTTTGAATTCGACCCATTGGAGCTTTGTGTGGAATGCGACGGGGGTGCTGGAGTTGGATGAGATGGGGTGTTCATATACGACAGAGTGTGGAGCCCTGATGAAAGAGAAATATGTGTGTCTGTCGAAAAGTGAGAAGGACCGATGTCCTTTTCTCTATCACTGTCCGCAGAGTCCGGTCTGACGGGAAGCTCGAGAGCAAAGCTAGCTGACCAGGAGCTCTCGCTAATATGTTTGGTTTTGGCTTTCTTTTTGCCTTTGCGCTGGTCACGTTTGGAAGCCAACGAGAACATGGAGGACTTCGTGCTCGACGCTCCAGCACCCTGTCCTCCCGATGTTCTCGATTTTCTCCCTGTCGAGCCAGAATGCCTGAATGTTATCCCGAGCCCAAGATTTCCAAAACTGCCTTCAACCTCTCTTTTCCAACGCGAAAACCCAGATTTCCCGCTTGACCGCTTCTGGTGATGGTTTGCTCCACGGTTGCCCATTTCTATATCATCCGGTAACGTGTTAGGTGCGATGTCGAGGACATCCAATGCGCCGACTTCCTCCTCCTTCCTCCTCCTACGTCCTAGCCGGGCTTGCATTCTGCGGCGCCTTTGCGGTCGAATGACGAAGAAATAGTACAGGGAACCACTCATAATCAGGAAGCCCAATATACCCGCCAGAACTAATGCAGCGATTGTCCCTTTGTAGTGAGCAGCAGAAGATCCTGAAGTGGACTGATGGGTGCTGGTCAAAAGGTAACTTAGATCAGCATCCATTGATAACCACAACAAGGTTGATAGACAGACCTGGACAGCCCGGTGGTGAACGCTTGAAATCCACCAACCTTGAGCGATAAATCGTTACCATCCTCATTGATGATTTGTACGTCGTGGGAGACTGTAGGATCGAGGCCTGTGACAAAGAAGAGAAGAGTGTCTGGATTTGTGGACAAAGATTGACCATTCAAAGTCGACTTGGCGTCATCAATGATAACCGAATACGTTCCTGCTGAAGGTGATGTCGTTCCAATCAATAGGAAGGAGACTCCTGTACAGTTGTGAAAAAATGATAGTCAAAACAGTGCCATCAAGACTGACCACTAAAATTCGTTCGAGCGACGTCGCCTATGGTGTTCGAAACATGAAAAGAGTCACTACTGTCGTTTTTGAATCCCCATTGCCCTTGGAAGGATATGTTGTGATCATCCAGGACCTGTGCTTGAGAGGATGCACTGTACCGATATGTATTTTAAACAAAGTTTTGAGATATAAAACAGAGCTTACCTGGAAGGAGCACTGAAAAGTATGGATGCTGTATCAAAATATATTGATCCATTCAGGCCAGCAGGTATTATGGTGTTGATAGAAACAGTGTGGGTATTGTCGGGGAGGTTTCCAAATGCAGCAAGAATTCCATCGTCGGTGTCGGCACCTCCTTGGCTAGTAAGGGTACCATCTAGGGTTATATTATAACTTGCATCCCCTTGTAATCTTCCTCGTAGCTTTATCCCCGTTCCTGCGCCATAGTTCATCTAGTTTCGACCAAGGATTAGAAGTATCTCAACGAACCGTTCCATGCAATGGATAGCACAGCGTTATCATGAGATGTGACATGAAAGCTGGTACCATTGCCAGTGGCCCCAAGGGACTGGACAAGTCCAGAAGTGTTGAAGCCGGGGTTCCATCCTGCGGTCAAATTGGGAGGGAAGATGCCGGAGAATGGTGAGTATGAGATTGTGGGAGAGGTATCGTCAACGGAGAAACGTAGAGTTTGCGCCATCTAATCATGAACTTGAAGTGAACCTGAAAGCACGACTAGTCAGTGAGTGATATGACTGCATACGATGCGCTTCCGCGTGTAAGACATGCCTGTTGTACAGAAAAGGAGTCCAGTGATGAAGTTATAGCACACTTGTCAACAGTCAAGGTCGGAAGGAAAATGCGGGAGGCTCCTTGGACATGTCCAGCAGCCAAATGGTAGACGCGAATAGGCTGATTGATATCCATTTCTCCTGTACCGTGGTATCCGGTATCCCCATGGCAAGCAATTTTGGAAAAGTTTGATCACTTGAGAGTTCATGAGGCGATATCAGATCAAACACAAACTTGCATATCAAATTATGTAATTGATGAGTTGCTTCACCTAACCACCCTACTTATACTCTCTGCCGCGCACCTAGCCGTGCACGCGTGCACCATCGCCGTCCTTCATAACGACTAAAGGCTGCGCGCAGCTTTCTCATGCGACCGATTCTCATCCGTCGGTGCTAGTAATCGAGACACTGTCTCTCACACTCACTAATACTTAGTCTTTCGAGCTCAACCATCACTGAGGTCACATCCCGACCAAGTACCTAGTTAAGCCTTCCTCGTGGTCCGCCAAGATTTCCAATCTGTCTTATCCCCTTTATTGTTCCTGGAACACTGCCTTTTCATTGAGAGGTATGCGGACACTAGCGACTCCCTTGCAACGTATCTATTGAATAATCGGTTTATCAATGTCAGATGCTTGACGTTACAACTATAAATGACTTGCGCTCATTGGTTGGAACATCTGCTTTCTTGCCTGCAATGCTTTCCTATGTCCGGAACGCGTCTTCAGGCAATCTGCCATTGGATCCAGGCATATTTCAAGCGATTCTGCAATGCATGGTGGCTGGCGACAAATACTTGATTCTCTACACACCCGAGGAGGACGTTGCTTTGGTTTCCAATCTCGTAGTTTGGGTGAGTATATTTGTACTACTGTCGAAGTGTGGCACCAATGGTGCAACATCAAGTTTGATGGCAATTGTGCGTGCTCTGCACTTGTCGCGAGAACGCCGGGTAATAAGTCTTTGATCGTGGCAGCTGCTCGATTTTGTGGCTATTCCCTATTTCCGAAGCATCTGTGTAGCCGGCCTTCAGGCATCGTGCCTGTTCGAATGTTATCAAAGCTGACGCAACATGCAGACTCTAATGTCTATTTTCGACTTGCCAACCCAGAAGGCGAAGATTAGATGCCGGACCGCGCCGACAGGGCGATCTAAAGACTTCATTCACCCAAGGGACCCCAACCTATTTCTCCGTTCCTTGTTCATTCAATCGGATAGGAATGATAGTGGCGACCGCCCGAGGTCACGCCCCGGAAAACGACGCCCAAGTTTTATGCGACCAGCCTCGGCTCCAATCGATCCTCATCACCCTGCAAACCTTTCTTCTGGAATTGGGCAGTCCAATTCTGGATCTGTGGATACAGCACCCGGTTCAGCCACTCCCTTGATCATTGCTGCGCCTCAGCCACGACCCTTCCTCCATGCGCAAATCAGTAATCCCCTCCCCATTCCCCGCCATGATAAAGAAAGACCTGACGTTCCTCTTGCGTTGGTATTATCCGGCCTTGAGCATTCAAGTAGAACAGAGCAATTGTCCCTTGCGCAGGCGCTGTCTCGCCGGCAAGTCGTACTTGAGCCAATATCCGTCAAACATGCTCCTAGTCCGGACTCACGTCAAAGGGGCACGTCTTCCGCGCATTATGAGGAACCTCAATATCATGGGACGCTGAATTTGCCTGGGGGGTTCATCTTAATTTATGTTTGTCCGTGGAACTCGAAAGATCGACCCAACATTCACAGGAGTCTAGTATGCTCTTCTTATATATCAATACAATTTTATGCTCAAGCCCTTTTCGTTACCAGCTGGATCTCTTTGCCATGAGCACCACCATCTACATCCAAAAATATATTCGAGATGCTTTCAGGGCTCTCCCTTTCACTTCAAATGGGCTCACGATGCACTCTCGGGTGCACTACTCCCATTCAAATCCACCAACTCCATCCCCACTCCAATCTCCGCATCTCCAGCCACTTCGGACACCTCCCGCATTATCTCAAGCCCTTCCGAATACCCTCCGCCAGCGCTCAAGCCGTACCGGCCTATCACAACCAATACCGATCGTCCCAAAGCAATTGATTCCCCGAGATTTCATAGATTTCCTTCAACGAGCGGCTCAGAATGCTTACGTTTCTTCTCAATTATCCCTTTATCTATCTGATCTTTTCTCTGCTGTCCGTCATCATCCCAGACTTGATGGAACATTCCTCACCGCGAGGTCATTAGATGACGCGAAAGCTCTTGCACGTGCTGGCAGAGTCCTTGGGACTGATCCAACAGGCGGCGAGTTGTTACATGACTACACAAGAGCAGATTATGTGGAACTAGGTGATGATGACGGCGACGACGTTTTCGAGGGGAGGAACAGCTCCGAATTGCATGGTTTAATTGCGGGTGGAAGAGAAAGTGTCACACTAGACGTTCCTCGCGATACAGGGTCGTCTCGGTCACTTAGAGCTTCAGCTTCAGCTTCTTCCTCTGTGCTTCAAAATCCCAGTGAAACACTGTTCGTCTCTGAGGCGGCCATAGCACGTGTTGTCCCTCGAGCAGTAACCCATCGAATCCGTGTACGGGATGGGCCTTCTGATGAGATTCTTGCGGGGGCGATCTTTGGGGCGACTTTCGAACCGAAGGTTGATGATTCTTCCAGTGGGTATGATTGGGACACTCGAAGTACAATAAAGGACATCCTTGTCGAAATTTTGGCCGAAGTGTAAGTAGCGATGCATTTACTACCATACTTTCGACAATTAAATTTGCCTTTGCGAATATCTGTTTGCATCGTAGATAACTATGCTATGGTGCTTCAGGCATAACCTGCTCAAACATAAAGTCACTCCTCACGGCATACTTCATCCCCTTCGTTACTGCTTCCCCGCTGTGATATATGTGCCGTTGCTGAAAGATGAGAACCCTTCCGAGTTTGGGCTCAATGTCAATGTACCTCTCAGTAGGGTCACGGCGTCCATCGACATAGCGGGCTTTTGTGCCTATTATACGAGTGGCTCCGCCTGACATCCCTTCGTCGTTGAGGTATATCTGCAAGGTTACACAGGATTTTCGTCCATCGGGTAACTGCAGTTGCCCGTCATAGTGCGGTTTGAAATAATGACCTGGCCCATAACGAAGGAAACTAAGCCGTTCGTTGACGCTGTGAGACATTTAACTTTAAGTTTGCGACCTAAAGGAATCTTATCCTACACACCCTAAGAGCTTCCATGTCCCGCGAACTCGTCCACGATTACCAACTATATCTTCCCACTTATTGCCCGGCGTTATCTCCACAAGTTCTTGCACATGAGGGAGAAGCCGCTGGTATATCTCCCCTGCGGTTTTGTCATCAAAACGCAAGATCCTGCCGCTGTTTCTGTAGTCTAGATCAATTATGTCCCCAGCCATAGTGGAGACCCTCGCTGGTATCCACTGTTGAGCATCAGATTCGGCGAGTTTTATGAGAGAGGCACACTCTTCGGGAGTGAATGCGTTGTCGATTACTTTTATGTAGCAATTCGAGTAATCAGTTTCAACGGGCGTTCCTGAGAGATCCAAGAAGCCTGAGTCTGTCATGAGGTCTGGTTGAGAGGAGTGAGTGAAATGAGGTGAAATCAAGTGCTTTTATGGTGTATGCGAGCACAGCTCACTGCGGGCGCACGGGCGCTCACAAGCACAGCCGGGAGCCCACTTGCTCACGCTATGGAGTCAGTCAGGTGTCAAGAAAGCGATCTATAATTAGGGCTCGGGGCCGGCTGCCGATCAATATTATATCGTCGCGCACTTGGCAAAAGTCACGGTTTCTCGTTGGTCTTGTCTCTCTTCAACCTGGTCTGTTCTTCGGCACCCAGAACCTTAGTTGATCGATTTGAGGCTTGTATGAATGTCGGGCTCTCCAGAGTCCAGCGCTGAGGCGAGCATTTCACAATCTCAGCTTGTCAAGAAGCGAAGAACGCCTGGTGCATGCGACCATTGCAAGAAGAAGAAGAGTATGTCAACGTACCATTAAACTAACAATATTTATCTTACTCATGGTGCCTTGCGATTCTGACCACTTTTTGAGTGTAGTACGATGTGAATGATCCCCAGCTGTCGCCGTTTTTGACTCACATCACTGACATGTTTGTTGTAGGCGATAGCGCTGAAATGATTGGAAACCGGTGCAGTAATTGCATCCAATACTCCTTAGAGTGCACCCACAAAGAAGTTTCGAAAGTGAGCTCTGCTCAAGATGCCAGGATCCACACACTAATCAGAAGAGAATTTAGACGCTGGGATCTGCCAAAGGGTGCACCAAACTGATTCATTCTTCGGGAGGTATCTGATGTATCTTTACCCCAGATATGTAGAGAGCTTAGAGATTAGGCTGGAGAAGATGGAAAAGTTGTTAAGCAAGGTGCCTACCACCAGTTCTAGTATGACGTAGGTTGACCTCAGCAACCACAGTTAATGCCCAAAGCCGATTTATCCCAGGAGTTGGACAAAGTAGACGACGTTGAAACTCCTACAGAACCTTCTTTGTTACCTAGAAATGACGATGATCTCCTCGAAGAAGAGCTACTTGGCAAGTTGAAGCGCTTACACGTTAATCCCGCTCAAGGGCGCTTTTTTGGCAAGTCAAGGTGCGTTTCCAAACTCGATTCCCATTATCCCTGCCTCATAGACATCCAGTGGTTATCAATTACTCCAAACGGCACTTGACATACGAAGCGAATATGTTGGAAAACCACTGGATACACCTTCCCTTCTCCACAGTCATCGTAGACAGCTTTGGTTGTCTCCCCCGGTAACTTGGTTGGACCATTATCTATCCACGCTTTGTCTTTATTCTTTTTTTAGTGGCATCCGTCCCGGTTCGTTACCCCACAGCCGCCCACCTACTCGTATCCGGATGAGGACCTTATCCTGCCTCTTGTGACAGCGTATTTTGAGGAGATCAATCAATTCTGGCCCTTGTTCCATCGTCCTTCTTTCGAACGTTCCGTTGTCAATGGTTTACATCATAGAGATCCCCTATTTGGAGGAACTCTTCTGCTTGTGTGCGCCCTCGGCTCCCGTTATTCAGATGATCCACGTATTCTTTACAAAGGGACAACGTCTGCCCATTCCGCCGGATGGAAGTGGTTCGAGCAGGTCGTCGTCATCCCGAACTCTCACATTCCCCCGCCTACACTACGACAATTGCAAAATTTTGCGGCAAGTCAACTGTCGGCAATTAAGGCCGTCATCTGACCCAACTTTGTCTATTTTAGCTCGCCGTATTGTTTTCTGCGTCAACTGAAACACCACAGGGTTGTTGGACACTGCTTGGGACGGCCATGCGTATGGCACAAGATGTGGGAGCTCATAGGCGCAGAACCCTGAAAGCGCCAACAGCAGAGGATGAAGAGTGGAAACGTGCCTTTTGGTTTGTTTTGAATCTTTTGGTTTCCGGCGAAGATCTTATTATCGTATTTAAGGGTCCTTAATTGTCTTGACCGCCTCGTTAGTGCTCACTCTGGTAGACAGTGTGTCCTACAAGTGGAGGAGTGAGTCTTTAGATCTTGACAAACTTCTGCTGATACATGACAGTCACGATGTGGATCTGCCAATCGAGTGCGACGACGAATACTGGGACCACGTGGATCCTATGTTTGCTTTTAACCAACCACCAGAAAAACCATTCACCATCGCCTACTTCAATTGTTTTATCAAGCTTGTGAATATTTTGGCGTACGCCACGCGCGTTATCGTAAGCCTACGAAACCGTAGTTAATTTTGACGAGTTGCTTATTTTGCGTTAGTACCCTGTCAAGAGACCTAAGTTGGATCAAAAAATAGTTATGGACCTCGACTCTGCTTTGAACAATTGGATGGACTCTGTCCCCGACCATTGTAAGTCTGTTCTGGCTATCAGTTATTATAGCATTCTCAAGATCTATAAAGTGCGATGGGATCCTACTTCGAAGAACAAGTTGTTTTTGAAGCAATCAGCTACACTCTATGCAACATATTACCACCTACAAATCCTTGTTCATCGACCTTTCATCCCATCATTCAGAAACAAGTCGAACACCAGTCTGCCTTCTCTGGCCATCTGTACAAATGCAGCACGCTCGTGTTGCCATGTCCTGGAAATCCAAAGCAGAACAACGCTACCTCTTCCGACCTTACATGTATGTGCACAGTGTACCTGTTGAATGACGAGATTGACCGCCTTCATATAGACCACTGCATTTACTGCCGCGGTTGTGTTGCTTCTTAATATATGGAGTGGTAAGAGGTCGGGAGTTGCGCCCCATCCTCAACGTGAGATTGACGACGTTCAGCGTTCGCTGGACTTGCTCAAGGTATGCGGACAAAGGTGAGTAAGATGACGATGGTATGTCGAAGTTGACTTGGCTTAGCCCTGTTAGGTGGTGTTCCGCCGCACGTTTTAGGTAATTAATGCCTACTTGGATTACCAGAAACCTCTTGGTACTCAACTATTTTTGGTAGGCACATACTAATGGAACTGGCATCGGCTGGTGACCTGAAGTTCTCCGATGGTCCCCCCGAAACCACGGAAACCACGGCGAGCACTGTGGGCACCAAACGCCCAAGGGAGTGTGCCTTCGACTCGAATACAACAGCTCCGCCAGCACCGGTTTTAGTATCTTTACAAGAGCTTCGCAAAGTCGCTGGGTCACAACGTATCCCGCCCGAGATACCTTCTGTGTCTATCGGTGATCCCGATTTCCCTCAAACTTTGAACTTTGAACTACCCATGTACGGGAACGAGTTGGGTCGACTCCCCGTCTATGGGCAGTTCAACTTCTCAGACTCTTATAAACGCCCGAGACGTGATATGGCTGCTTCAGGCGCTGCCAGTTTCCATTCAAACGCGTCTTACGAAGGAGACCCGAGCATCCTCCTTGCTCCCATTGATCCAACTGCACAAATGAACCACCACCCCGTGTCCAGTGACTGGGGTGGGTATAGTGTTCCGCAAGTCGACAACGACCCTACAAGCTCCATGTCATTGTATCCAGACAATTCGGGGGCATCCGCCCTAGATGGTATCCCTATAATGGATAGTGACACTTTGGCAATGTGGTCAACAGCCCCAACGGGATTCGAGTACGTCACTTTGCTTCCAAGAAACGACTTCGACTCACTTTTTTCAGGCTAAATGAATGGGGAACATACATAACGAGTGTTGATTATCTTACACACTCTTCAGATCACTTCTCAGATTGGGCGGAGTAGTTAGTTAGAAGGTTGACCACGTGCGCTTTGCTGTAACATAGAACCCGAGCCCTGACCAGCGCTATATATATATTGAGAGTTCATAATAATTGAGGACATATCTCGAAGCCACTTCGTCTTCTAATGTTCAAGACCATCTACCTTCGGCAACTATCGAAGAAGGCCCTTTTAATGCGACCCACGATGATCCCGCTGCTCCACCAAAAAAGAAGCGCAAACGCACAAAGCCCTCCATGAGGGATGGCAACACTGGCGTGAAAGCAGCTGAAGCCGCTCTAGAACGGGAAAAAAAGAGGATAGAGATGGAAGAAAGGGCGGCCAATGGGGATGGTCCGGCACCGTTGACCAAGTCAGCGAAGAAGAGGAAGAGAGAAAGTGGCAAAAAGGACAAAGGTGCGCATGTTGGATCTGTGCATGGCGGCTTTGTCTGACCTGCGATAGCTCTATCTGCTTCTGAATGGAGGCGTCAAAAGCGCATATCCGAAAAATTAAATGCAACGGTCTGCTATGCATGCCGTGAAAAGGGTCATGCTGCAAAAGATTGTCCAAAGGCAGGAAAATCACCCGGCGAAAATGGACAAACGCCCAACGTTGTGGGGATCTGTTATAGGCTTGTCTTCTTCTTTCGATAAATGCATGCAGTCTCAAGATAGTATTTAGATGTGGCTCGACGAAACATACACTTGGGCGATGCAAAAAACCTGTCGACCAGACTGATCCTCTTCCTTTTGCGTCATGTTTTGTCTGCAACGGCAAGGGACACCTAGCATCTTCTTGTCCTCAGAACAAAGCGAAAGGCGTCTATCCAGATGGAGGAAATTGTAAACTGTGTGGTGATACATCGCATCTTGCGAGAGATTGTGGTTTACGAAAGCGAGGTAAGCTCCTTGCTATGGTCAATTTCACTACTTGCTCAAATCTGTCTAAACTTCTGGAAGACATTGTTGAAACTACCGCGATTCTTGGTACTGGCACTGCTGCAGGAGCAGATGAGGATGATTTCCATTCGTTTAAACGGCAGAAGACTGAAGTCGATAGAATGGAAAAGCGCGAGGTGAAGTCAGGCGCCGTCAAGACCTCAGAGAATCCGAAGCCCAGTCTACCACCAAAAAAGATAGTGTATTTCTAGTATCCACCACTATACCCTCTCATAACTACAAGGTTCAATCAATAAAACTGGGACATACAATGCAAAATGTTCACGAAATCAAAGTTACAAACGAATTACATTTGGAAGAGAAGATTCAAGAAGATGTAGTAGACGTTCCTCCTATCCATCCTATCCTACCCAAGTCTATGGAAGGAGTGCAGCCATTATGCCGACCCCTTCTCCTGCGTACTATCACTCTCGCCCTTGACATCGCTGCGTGTATCCTGGCTAGCGGCGTCGATGTCCGTGATTGTTTGAACAGGCCCTTTGAACCAGTGTCTTCCGCCGTAAACTGGGAAGAAGTAATAAATTGTCGCAAGGAGCAATGTCCCTCCTAATAAATTGTTAGTTATACTTGGATTATCAGGAAGTGGTCCTCTCACCAAGGACAACAACAGTGTAATTCATGTTGGCGCTAGAAGGAGCTGGGTTCGTTGGAAAGAGGAAGACAACAATGATGAATGTCATCCATGTCACTGCCAGAGTAGCAATAACTTTGCTCTATAGATAACCAGGATCAACGCAGGAAACGTTGCACAACAGCTTGGGCACTAACCCATTTTCCCAATGAGAAAGGCCCACGCTTGAGTTCCTTACGACCAACGAATCTTGCTGTGATAGGGATTGAATATGCAAAATATTGACCGGCCACGACGAGAGAGAAGATGGCGTTAATTGCATTGGATCCCGCAAATGCGAGCAGGCCTAAGAGCAAGGCAGCCGAGGCGACGAACCAGACGGCGACGATTGGAGCATGAGTACGGCCGTTGACGTAATAGATGAATCTCGAAAATGGCAACGCGCCATCACGCGAGAACGCGAATATCTGGCGGGAGGCAGTGGTCAACTACAAGAGAGGTAAGAAAGCGCTGCCTTTGTGATAACGAGCGATCGTACCATCCCGACTCCCATATCGAACCTTGGGTAACAAGTTAGCTCTAATCATAATTTAGGAGGCGCCCTTAAACCCACTGGACGATGATGATCCATGCCCAAACTGCTAGTGTTCCTCTGGTGCCAAATGAGTTGAACAGGATCTATGAATTCGTAAGACGCCGTTGAATGTAGGAAGAGTCACATACTGTAGCCATTGGTTGACCTATTGGGCTGCCAATGATGCCTTTCAGGTCGGTACCCATGGAAAAGGTTAAGGCTACATTAATGGCTACATGGACTTGTCAGCAACTAACTTGAACATATGTCAATATATGGAATACCCCAGCCAAGTACACCACTGGATGTGGAAGCGAGAATAATGGCATAAGGAATGGCTATGTCGGCATTTGTTGCCTCTTCACTGATGTGGACTGTCGAATCGAAAGCGCCTATGCGAGAAACAGTCAAGGCTCCGTACACTAATCAAAACGTTCAAATTCACCAATGGCCCACAATGGCGCAAGGAAGCTCAATATAAAGGCATAGCCATTAGGCCAACCAGTTACTATGCCGTCATCCATCAGGCAAGGGGGACGAGGTAAAATTTTCCCACTCACAGTTCTGGAAGTCGCCGAAAGCGTATGCGCCACTATTTTTGAATTCTTTGGGAGTTGCGGCTGGCACTCCTATAATCAACACAAGACATAATCTATCATGGAATCAGTACAAAATAGCATCAATGTTCTTGCCACTACGTACGCGACATTGATCACGATGAAAGGAATCTGAAGGCGAGCAACAACTTTAGGGTTGACGCTACAGATCATTGCATGCAATATGAGCAATCCAACGAAGACAGCACTTTATGATGCAGTGGGTAAGTGATATTAATTCAGAACGAACGTCAATCGTACAAAGTCTGTCCAGTTGTAGGGACGAACGTGAGATCGGAACCAATGCTGGCTGCAGCCATGATCTGCACCGCAAGGCCCCAATCAACTGAGGCGACGCTAGCAATATTACCCACAGAGTTGGAGTCTGCCTCAGAAATTAAGAAGGCAAAAGCGGTGAGAAATGAAGCTTCGCACATCCAACAATCCAAGACAGGTAACAACGCCATTTTGGGGAAGAGAACATGAAAGTCCAATAATAGAGGCCACCAGAAGTCGGGGCAGCCGAACCAAGCTCTGCCATGGCTAAGCCAATGATGGCAAGGAATATGGCACAGAGTGCCCACTGTGGTAATGATCAGCGCAAACCAGAGGAAGCATCGATTGAACTCACACCCCAAACCATTGCCGCAGCGCCACCGTTTGGAACGGAGAAGAAGAGGACAGATCTTTGGATGATACAGGCAGTTAGTCGACCACTGGTCCCATTTTTCCTGCAAACTTACGCCATGGAAGGAACCAGTCCGATTATCCCAAACCCAACACCGAAGACCTCGATGGGGCTGAACACTCTTCGGAACTCTGCTCTTCATGGTCAATGGAGCCTGACAAGTCGTACGAAAACAGCGAAACTAACCCTGCTTGTAACCGAGACGTGCCAGCACCGATTCGTCATGATTGAGCGTAGGTGCTGCCCCCGCATGACGGGCTTTCTCTGCGTGGTTTTCCTGCAGCATTCCGCTCAAAATGTTGATTCAATGGATGAGCTGGCGCTCAAGGTGATTGAGTGTCCAGTACGAAATCCACCTGCTTCTTGGGACCTAATATGTCGAAATCCACGAAACGACGCATGTGGAAGGCTTTAAACTAGAAGGGGCTGGGGAAGCTGATTAAGGGTCCACCGTGACAGTCGCAGGATCCATATTCTACATCTGCCGACCGTTGCCGCTGCCCAACCAGCGAATAACGTTAAAGGGGCCTCTACACAGGGTGCAGCTGATGAGATTTTCAGAGTTGATTTGCACGGTGGACCTGTGACATCGTTGGTGCCTCATCTTATCCAGGAAGTCGCCAAGCCATTGAACTTCATTTCTGGAGATAACGTTCCCCGAAGTCAAGCGTTGCTGATCTTCAGCTTCAAACATGCTGATGCATGAGAAAGTCGGGTGACAACAACTTGTCCCCGAATTGTCCAGTGTCCATCATGATTTCGAGGTCGTTGTCGGCAATCGTGCAAGCCTGCGACCCTGTGTTGCCCTGAAGCCGCGAAATTGAGTTGGCGACTCGGATCGGGTCTATGTAAGACGTAAAGTACGTCTAAAGATGATGCGGCCCTTGCTAGGTACGAATGGAATAGGTACCTCCAGGGTACCTCGACTGGTCTCGCCAAATGTGTTGTCCCCTCTATCAGGCGAAGTGTCCTGAACGCATGGTTACGGGTCTTCTAATTCTTCTATCATTTCGAAACATCGTTGCATGCTTTTGGCTTTAGCTCGCCTTAAAAAACTTGTTAGAGAATTCGCCAAGCGTCAATCGCTGCTCACCAGACAAGGAAAAACGAATTGAAGTCAGATTTCATGCCTGTCAGGTGTTCAACAGCAAACCCAAGTATGTACAATGTATATGGTATAACTTATCAAATTCAAGGAATAAGTTAATTGGTCGTAAGGCAATATGGACTCTGGAGAAAGGACCAGGACACTATTCATACTCCCGTCCGCTCATTGAAAGTCGTCAGCTCGACGGTATTGTTTACCGTGTAGCTATTATCAGACTCCGATAGGTGACCTTTGACGAAGCGGACAGACGGCAGGTGCGTCTCAACATCGCTTACACCACGATAATGGGATGAGCGGACAGCAATGAGTAGACGGTTGGCAAAGATACTTGAAAGGACAAAGGAAAATGCCGTGCCAAGTTCGTCCAAGGTGATCTGAAATACGAGACCGTCAGAAAATGAAAGGAAACCCCGTTAGCTTGGCTTACTCGATTGATGTACCAGAGGATCAGGTTCGCGAGATATATCCAGAAGATGCTATAGGAAGATGCGGTCAGAAAGCACAGTTGACCCATTTGCAGAGAGCGGACTGACGTGACAAAGTAGATGACAGAATCCCTGGTCAGCTGCTGCATGAGCGTGCTACCACGTTGTGAAGTTCGATGTTGCCACGCTTTATAGACGGCCAGTGACAGTAAGGTACTTTCAATGACAAGTATGGCGGCCCAGTAGTACACGACCCAATGGGTACCATCCTGTGGGTCGGCGTCAGCGCAGATAAAGACCCCTGTGAAGGGTTGATTGGTGCCTATGTAGAATGTTCAATCTCTGAAAACATCCGTAATATCACGATTAGACAAACCGATCGTCTTTTGCTGTGGCAGGCCAAAAACCAAACCCATGGCTAACGCCTCTCCCAGAGTCATACAAATCTGTGGACGCTTGTCAGTTTTAATATATATGAGATTAAGAATCCGCTTCACAAAAAGGGCAAGCATTCTCCGAGTGCTACCGTACATCGCATATAGCCGGAGTTCAAGGATTACTGGAATACTTGTGAGTAATTGTTTTAGAACGGGACAACATACACACTGTGTGTTGTGATGACCTGCAAGCTCGCGCCCGTATTTTGCCAATGAAAGAAAGTCGCGCCTATGACGAGGAAGGTAGATCGGTGCCCTGTCATAGAACGCTGAGCCTGAAGCACAGCACTTACACCTAAAATAGGGATTAATCCGAATGGCTTCAGGATATGTGAGCAACGATTGAAGAATGAGACGTACATCTGAATCATTGGTAGATAAGTAGGCGATAGACAACATGATAGGGAACTCACCTCGTAAGATGGATGCGAAACCATGAAGACTGGCGCGACAAGTTAATGAATCGCTTTAGGAAATGGTTTTTCAGCAACACTCACCTACAGCATTTGATCTGGACAAAACCTATGAGAAACAGAAGGCAAGGCATAGTTTGCAAACTAAAAGTGCAACATACATGTTGTATCCTACACTGTAATACCGCGACTGGTAGAAATTATTCAGGGATGCTTTTTCAAAAACACAACTAATCTTACCCATATAAACAAGCATTTGGCGATCGACCATCTTTGTTTCTGTGGCCGAAATTCAACGCTAACGAATGTTATTTGAGCAAAGTACGCTCACCCAGAAGAACTCCACCTGGGGTAACCGATAGACGTAAATATTCAAGACCTATAATCTAGCGAGGATTCAACTTGCCTCGGCATCTAGTTGGAGGACTGAAACAACACTTCAAAAAAGAAATCAAGGGAGAGCACATCGAAGGACTTACGGTACTCGTAGGCAACGAGGGTGGCACACGCAACTATAGGAAAACAATGACTCGAGAGCCGCAACCGAATAAGTAAGGGATATACGACTCACTGTAGGCGTTCCGTTCCCAACCCGCTTGTATCAGACCCGAGAGCTTGATTGGTTCCGTCATGGCTACAGAGTCCAAGATGGACTACGGCCAGTGGGTTTAAAAGACTGCCAACCCCCTTGCCTGGCCGTCAAGAAGCAAACGTCGATGCAAAGGAGGTGTAACCTGCCATCCACATGATTGCATCTCGGGTGCAGGCTACCGATCATAGTGGATTTCCGAGCAAGGGCCGCTATTATTATTATGCTTATGCCTTCTATGGGAAGTGGGCTGGTTGTTTTGGAATTGAACTTCATCTCAACTCAAAAGTGCAGCTACTTCGGTCAGTGCCGTGCTATGAAAAGATAATGAAATCATAAAGTAGAACATAAATATGGCCTCGACATCTCTAGATTTTTCACAGGTCGACGTGTACGTCAGATTGAAAAGCATTCCCATGATAGGTGTGAGGACTGCAGACGGCTGCTGTCAAGTACGAGTAAGGAAAAGTGTATTCAGAACGCAGGGAGACCGAGAGACCGAGAATGCAGGAGCGTTTATAAGCCAAATGAATTGGAAGAAGTCGAGTCGCCCGCATGTTGCCCGCATGGCT